>VYZX01005629.1:140030-249496 GCA_013401335.1 Brachypteracias leptosomus
TTCAACATGCTCATGTTACTGATTTATTTGCAGAGGCTAGAGTAATGGTGGGAGAAAGGATATTATTTAGAAACTACGTCCAGAGGAAAAGTGTGTTTTCCTCTGCACAGTGCTGCCAGTGGCCCTATTCCAGCTGAGGTAGGTAAGGAGATTGGAAGACAAAATTTGCCTTGATCTTTTTTGACTCATCACCTCAAATTATGGGATTTGAAACTAAACCTGTCCCATCTTTCTTTTAAGGCTCAAATTTCTATTCTACATTCCCATCTGTAGGCTATTTTTCCAAATGTTTAAAATTGTGGTGGTTTTTTGGAAGGCAGTCCACTTCATTTACAGCAGAAACATACAGTGCTTAAAGCACTTTTCTCAGTTCCGGGGACTCATGAGGGGCCATAATTTGTGTTAGAAAACAGACATATGAAATAAATACCTTTTCTCTACACAACTTTCGGTGCTGTTATTTTTTTGATGTAGCTATATATTTTAAAAAATAGATATATTTTCTAATTTAGTGTGAGCAAATAGTGGTGAGTGCAGCTCCTTTGAGCTGCTGTGTCATTGTGAGTCTAAGTTCTATGATTGTGTGTGTGGATGCTGTTGTTCCAGACCCCTGATACTATGTTTGTTGCACTAGAAGAAATAGGTAGTTTAACAGGATATATGTATGAATGTTTTGTTGGTATGGGTTTTGTTTGTGGTTTGTTGGGTTTTTTTAAAGCAGCTTTTCAACATATGGTGATCTAGAATGTGTTTTTCCTGTTGAAAGGGCCATAAATCAAAGCCATATTTGTTGAAAAGCTACTAACTCTTTGAAATGGTTATAGATGATGGCAAGGAAAATAGTTTAATATTTGAAGCATGTCACTGATTTCATGCTTTTTCAAGTCAGTTCTCTACTGATACTAATACCAGTTAAAATATATTCAAAGGAAAGGAGGAATCACTTAGAGTATGTAAAGATAGGCAAGATAATGTCAGACTTATCTGATTTGAGAGTTCTGTGGTTGTAATTCATGTTGTAAAGACATTGAAGCAATGCGTTAGTAGAAAAGTGTGAGTAGAAAGAAGAAATGTGAATCTGAAAGGTTGAATGTCCCAGAGGAAGTGTTGAAGCATCTAATCTTGAATCACTTCAAATTTGCCTTGACAGAGCCCTAGAATAAAAACAAATTGCTTGTTACACCTATGATAAGAGTGTGGGTTCTATCTCCCAAAATCTGGGGGTTTTTTGCGTATTAGCTTCTTGTTTACTTCCTTGTTGCAGTGTTCATACAGAAATGAGACTAATTTGTTTTGCAAACTCCTTCTGTCATTCGATCGATATGTTGAACAGGCAACATCTGTGCTCCTGAACAGGGAGGCTGTAAAGCAAGGAGGAGGAATCCCAGCTAAGAGGAATAGAAAATGTCAGAGCCAAGTCTTTACTGTGTGCTTAGCCTAAGCCCTTCAGTTTAAGGGTATGTGGCTCTGTGATGGGCAACACCTTAGTTTAGCATCCCCCCTGCCCATCCCATACAACTTCACCCTTATATTCTCAGAATAAGCATTGTCATGGTTGTCTAAAATCACTTATCTAACAAAATAGAGAAGCGATTTTTTTTTTTTTTTGTAAGTCAGGAGACTGAATAGGAATTGCTCATTGTAAAACTTTTGCTCTGAGATCTGCTTGCTGGCTTTGTTTATTGTTTATCAAATAAAGTGGTCTGCAGATTTAAAAATCCAGAGAATACGCATAATTCAGGCAATGGTACTACTGCAAGCCTTGACAAAACAGCACATTATTCCTGAATAATTTTAATTCATGTCTTCAAACTAATAGCAGCAAACATAGCATTTGGCAGATTTAGCCCATTAATACTTCACTTCCTTAATGATAAGAAGGTACCCTGCTCTGAACAGGTTATAATTACTCTTCCTTCAGTTAAAATTACACTTTTTCTATGCTTTAATGCAAGAAAATAGCAGGGGACTTTCACTGTGGTTTCCAATTTTCACCCTTGCTGGTTGGCCATGAAATGGTGGAAACAGTCAAGAAAGCCTATAACATACTGGTTTAAGCAGCTGCCTCTAGTTCCTCTTCAGACTGGTTTGTGAAGATAAAGTATGAGAATGAGCTGGGCTTGGGGTTTAGCTAGGCTTGGAAAAAGCCAACTAGCTTTTGTGAGAATGTGTTTAAATCTGAAGTATAAGTTTGTTGCTGGAGCTTTCTTCAGTTTTGTTTCCTAGCTGTGGGTAAGGCCAGTTGGACCACAGTTGGTGGCCCAGATTTCTAGCATAGCCCTTGTGATGAGAGGGAGGCCAGGAACTAGCTGAGAAAGAGGGGGGAAAAAAAAAATAGAGCCTGAGCTGTGTGGTGTGTATTTGTGTTTAGAGCAGCCTCGACCTCACTTTTTTTCCCCTTCATGTTCCACAGCAGCTGTGCCATGCTGATGGTGAAACAGCCAAGGAGCACTTTTGATGGTCACTTGGATTTTAGGTGGATTTAAATGTGTTAACATTTAAACTCTAGTTTTCCCAAGTGGTTTAATGCAGTGGTGGGAAATGGTAATGAAAAAGTTTTTGGAGCCATAATATGGATAGGGCCTAATAACTGCTGCAGATGAAGAACCAGCTAGCAGTAGAGTAGAGACTTGTGGAGTTCATGATTGGGCAGAGTCTTCCACTATAGTTCCCCCTCTGCCTTGCTTCCCCTACTTGAGATGGAGAAGCCTTAGCTTGGTGTGAAAGATGAAATCTCTCTCAGTATTTTGAATGAAATATATTAATAGTGGAACAGCATAGAAAATAATAACATAGGATTTTAAAAGCAAATATTAATAACCACAGTGATGCTTTTACCAAATTGAGTAAACGTGACCTTTTCTTAATGAAGTCTAATTATGGATGTAATACAGGAGGAGGTGTTTAGAAAACAGCTTGTTGGGCAGAGAAGAAAAGGTGTGTGTGCTTTTGGTGTGGTGGGTGTTGTGGCTGTTTTTCTGAAGTCTCATTTCCACGTATCATTAAGAATGGAAAGAAGCACCAAAAACTTCTGATGAACAGAGAGAGAGAGAAATAAACATTCCAGGCAGAGTGGGAATACACAGCCAGGCCTTGTATGCTTGATGGATGGTTCTACACAGTCGTGGTACTTCTGGAAGGGGCACACCTGCAGTTCCTCTGTTAAGACTTTCCTGCTGCCCCTTAATGCCTCCCCATCTCCTGCAACAAGTGCTGCTTTCTAAGAACCCTGCAACACTGCATGTGAATTAAATACATACTGTTCTTTTCACAGGTGGTTTTGCTGAGTTCTCCAGCTCTTTCCCCGGTCTCTGTGAAGGAAAATCCACACTCATCCCTACTTGCATTTCTCAACCCTGCCTCCCTGTCTCCAACATTGGCCCAACCAGAATCCTGCCTCATCTCTATCTTGGGTGTCAGCGGGATGTCCTCAACAAAGTGAGTGTTCTGGGTGGCACGTTCACTTGGATAAGTATATAATCTCCATGTGTCTTCATCTATGTTTCTATCATGCTGCATCATTACAGCTATAAAACATCTAAAGTAGATAAGGATAATAGCTGTCTATGCATAAGCCATGGAAAACTATGTGAGAACTAATGTCACAGAGACCGTGTAATTAATCCACACATCATGTAATATGAAACCTGGTCTCCTTTCTCCTTCATCTTGGAGAAGATGACATGGTACCTTCCTCAGTAACCTGTCAACCAACAGCAAGTTACCAAATGTGCCATGACAGCAGGTCATAGGCACTTACTTCCCTGTGTCTAGCTCTGACTGGTTTGTTTTGGCAGGTCTTAGATGTTAACGCAATTATATTAATGGTTACAGTAGGACAAAGGAATATTGTCTGGTTTTTAGTATTTCCTTCAAGTGCTGGAAAAAACAGCATTTAAATACCGTGAGTTGTGTAATGAGGGACTACTGCAAACAAATCTTTGTACACCTAATGAAATGTTCAGACCTAGACAATCACTGGGGTCGCTTAAAATGACCTTTTATGGTAGCACTGCACTGAGAAACTTGTAGTGTTTCTAAATACATGTGCACTTAATAATTTCTGTTTCTAAAGAATAGTCCAGGATATTTTGGTATACTTAAAATAGTCAGCAAAGTCATCAAATATAGTACTCATAGGGTGCTGGACTATCAGATGCCTAAAAGAGTTGTTCTCAAATTGCTCCAGGACTGTATTTCTATGTATATGCACAGATGTTTGCCTCCATGAGGAGACCAGCTCGTATTGCTGACAATCTGCATCTTGTGTCCCTTCATAAGGATTTTTTATTATTTCTGCTGCATGTGCCCTCTTGCCTCCTATTTTACCTGACAGTTCTGTTCATTAGTTGAACCTCCCACCAACCTTCATGAGTTGGCATGGAATACGTGGATGGGGGAGAGGGGAGGAGTGCTTCACCTTGGCATATTGCCTTAATTATGTGCAAGGCTTATATATATGGTTTTTTTACCCATGTATAAAGCTTAGGACAGGAACTATCATAATACTCCTGTAATTAGATCAAATTCATATTCTTTGACGATTATTTTTTCACTGGTTTCTTCTCCTTTCACCCCATCCCTATCTGGCTGTTAATAGGCTATTTTTACATTTTTTTTTCACAGTTGTTTTAAGGGGATTTTTGACATGCAAGCAATTGTGTAGAAGGTAATTGCTCTTTAACAAGAGTGCACAGAAAAATCTTTTATATGGAGGATAGCCAGCAGTCATTGTATTTACTTTGTCCTTTAAAATCTTCTGTGTCTTTACTGCCAGGTAGCGAGTCAGCAGTTCAGACTTGATCAACTTATGATGGATGTCAAAACCAGCTTATTATTTTTCCTACCACAAAAGTAATTTGTGGTCCCCAGGCAAGACAGCAGGAACTAAGTAATTTTTTTTTAAAATGGATAAAATCCCTTGCTTTCAATGGTAGAGTATTAGAAAGATGCTTTTATGCAGTTTGTTTCAGTGTGTGAATGGCATGTGCTGTCCTAGGTCACAGCGGGAGCGAGGAGGCAACTTTTTCTCCTCCAGGGCCAGGGATGTGCTGCTTCATTTGGGATATGACTGGGACTCCAGTGGTGTGGCTCTGAAGAGGTGAATAATCCCAGAAGGATGAAAGAGGCTGTTCCCTTTCCTTGCAGTAAATTGATGCCCATGAATAGGTGTCAGGCACAGGCACTGTACGTGTGCCTTGCCAGGAAAGGAATCCAAGTGGTAGCAGTGGTCAGGAATTTCATTACGGGGCCAGAGGAGGCTAAAATCCCAACTACTACTGGTGAGCCCTGAGTGTGGCAGAGCCATCTGCAGGAAGAGTTTAGATCTGGTGGTGGCTCTCTGGCCTATTAATCTACAATCTTGATATTATTTCAGCATGTGTCAAAGGAAGCCCTGCAGGTACTTCAGAATTAATGTAACTCCCCCAGGAGTTGGTCAGATTTGTACTTCCTCACATATTATTGGGAGCTACAATCAAGGACTGCTGTGTTTCCAATTTTCTATGGAGAACCATGAAACCAGCAGCATACAATTCACAGAAAGTTCTTACCACTTGGTGTCATCCTTGATAGTCAATCTTTTGGGAGTTCTTCCATTGATGACTAAAATACCTCTTAGATTTCTTACCCATTTTAGGACAAAGACACATCTTATGATTTCAGATCTACTTGTTATTTGTACCTTTTTCCTGTTACTTTGAACAAATGCAGGCAGTGCTTTATTCTGAGCATGTCACTTGTTTTGCTGCACTGAAGTAGACCTTAGTGTTGGTAGCTTGTCTTACCTCTTTGATTTCAGTGACCATATGTGGAAAATCTGAAGTAGCTTCCCTCTTTAGTATTGGTACATTTATTAACCTAGAGAAGCCATGGGAACAAATTACAATTTCTACCTCTTAGAATCCACCTGATGTTTTCCCACCTATCAGCAACTTCATTTCCTGGGTTTAATCTGTTTCTTGATTCAGCTAAAAGTCAGGAGTAGCTAGACATCAGCACATGAGAAACAACAAACCACAGATCTCTGCTGCTCTTCCTTCAACATGCTTTGCTTCTAGGGAAGCCTGGATCCTATGCAGGGGTTTTGGGGAGAGCAAGGGGGATGACTCTTGGTACATTGAGTGCCCAGAAATTCCAATACGTGGTAAGAAAGCTGGGAAGTGAAGAATGTTCAAAAGGGGAGGGAAAGAAACAAACAACAGGGAGAAGTAGCAAAGTTCTGGCTCTGTTGGGACAGTCCAGGAGCTGGGAAGTGGTTACGTTTGCATGCTTTGCTTGAATGGCCTTGTTGGTTTGTTGGCTTCTGGGGACAAGAAGTCAGCTTTCTGTTAAGATTAGAATATGTTGTTGTTGTTTTTGTTTGTGGTTTTGTTTTTTGGTTTGGTTTGGGGGTTTTTTTATTATTCAAGTCCAGATTTTAAAAAAATATTCTGAAAAATTCTAGGAAGATTCCCTAAACTATTAAGATGTAGTTGTATATATTTATCTTATTTTTGCCTTCAGATGCTCTCTAGTTCCCCTGATGCCTTCCATTGACTTCTCTAAAATTTAAAATGTCTCAAAAATATCTGCAAAAAGAACTCTTTAATTGGCACTACTGTTCAACCTGTTCGAAGATGTGAATTTTCAGCATGTTTTATCAAGATGAGCTTATCTCTTCAGGATCTTTATAAGCTTATCTTTGAGTGCAAGGGTGGGAAAATGCTTGTCTTGCTGCAGGGCAGTCTGTATTCATGACCTTTGAAGAATACTAGTGCTATTTGCCATTAATACCTCTGCTGATAACACTTTATTTATGAAAGCTCTGCAAACACAAATACTTGGTTTGTGTCTTTTAGCAAAATTAATGATTACTTCAGAAAGGTCTTAGGAGATTTTTTTTTTTGGTATGTTTTTGCTTTACAGATTTCTTTCTAAATACTTAATTCTGAAAAAAGTTCATAATATTTTTTGCAGTGTTGAAACACAAAAAACCTTATAAAAGGTCTTCATAAAAGTCCTAACAGAGAAGTTTGTTTTAGTTTTTGGGTCTCAGTATGATACATTGTGGTTATCTCAGTGCGAAAGAGAGGCAAACTAAATTCTAACCTACATGGGAGTCACAGTGTCCTTTCTGAAAGTTAGTGTAACAGGAAAAAAAAAAGTAGTGTGGTTATGAGCTTGAATGAGCCTCTTACTTACATCTTGTGTTTTTGTACCAGCATTTAAGCTGTAAAACTTTCTGCCTTGCTACTTACATAACTATGCTCGCTCCTTGCTTGCAGACCTGGATTTTATTTCCTGGAACAAAATAACATTTTAGGGTGCCATTAATTTTCAGGTTAAACAAGTCATAAAATGTAAATAAGCTGACAAAAGAGCATTTACTTTCTTTTCACAAAGTTGTTAGTATTAGGACTTCTGGATCTTCCTCCCATCGTAATTCACTTCTTCCTTCTGGGTGCCTTACAATGAAGGCACTGTTATGGTTATTATATTGGAGCGTGTTGCACAGGGAATGATTGATACCTTAGAACAGAAAGAAGCATAGCATTTTTGCTTAAAGACAAGCACTAACACATTTCTGGGTGGTTTTTTTGGCTCTGATATTTCAGGGTTGGCATCTACAGCTTTCTTGTTCTTATTAGAATAATCAATTCCATGTCAAAAAACTTGCATAACTGTGGAATTGGGATGGTTGGACTGGGCAGCCCACCAGCACTTATGCTTTAAAAAAAAAAAAAAAGTTTCCTCTTCTAAATTCATCAGCCTACCAGCACCCCTTAGCTATATTCTGATCAAACGTGCCTGATGTCTGTCTGTCAGACCTTCATCATCTCCCTCCTTTTATACATGATAAAGTTCATGATCCTGCATGTACCTTCTGTACCTGCTATTTCAGTTTTTCTTCGCACATCTCTAAGTGGTTACAACAGTAGGTGAGCTGGTTTGAAGGCAGTGTGTAACACAGTGATCTAAAGCAGATATTTATTTCATGGAAGCTGATACTGAAGAGCTTGGGATCCCTAGACAGCAAGGCAAAGATGCTGGGGATGGGAAGTCTCCCCTGCACACGTGAGGTACCACAGGTCTAGTGGTAGCTGGTTCTCTGTGCCAAGAACCCCATTCCCAATACCTTTCCTCTCTGCATAATTCCAAATATTCCTCTGCTTCCTTAACAGCACTCCTGCTTTTAAACTTGTAGGTCTGTCAGTGAGAGCTAAATATAGTAGAGGAAGGTGTGATGGAGTCAGATGTGAAAGGCGTGCAGGGCTGGAGGGATCTTGCTAGTTGAACTGGGGAGAGGGGGAAGTCAGTAACATACTGGAATTTGTTGTCATTGACAAGAAGCTGGGCTTTAATGGGAGTGTGACCTAGGAAACCAGCAGGGTAAGAAGCGGTAAGGCTGAGAACTTTTGACACAACCAACAAACTTTTTATTATTATTTTTTTACTATTGCTGCAAATTATATTTCTGATTATTTGCTTTGCAATTAATCGGTCATTTCCTGTTCCCCTTGGATGGGCATGTTTATGATACAATGTCTGTTCATCAGTTTAAGGTGCCCACACCTTCAGGCACCTCTGAATGTGAGGGTCTTCGGATGAAAGTTTGGAGGAGTTGCTCATTTTGCTCCAGGAAAGAAAATTCAGCTTGCTAACAGAAATTCATGTAAACTCCCTGTTTACAACTGTTACTGGCTGGACTTCATGCACCTTCCTCTGCAAATGACTGATGTGGAGTCCTTTCTCCCCTGCAGTCCTTTGATCTCACTGAACATACAATTTGTGCATGCTTATACGTGTGTGTGTGTTCAATTTGAACACGATAGAGTTCTGGCTCTTCAGCTAAATAGCTGTGTCCCTGTTTCTCCTCACTAAAACATCCTTATGGTTGCAGAAAACACATGTGAGGAAGAAGTGATCATTTTTCTTTACTGAAAGAGTGGTCAAACACTGGATCAGGCTGCCCAGGGAAGTGATGGAGTCATCATTCCTGGAGGTGTTCAAAAAACATGTAGATGTGGCACTTCAGAACATGGTCTAGTGGTCATGGTAGTGTTGGGTTGATGGTTGGAATTGATCTTAGAGGTCTTTTTCAGCCTTAGAGATTCTGCGATTTGGCTTCATGACTGTGTTTGCATACATACTTTACATACTGGTAGATCTCCAGTTGAAATCTGCAGTGTAAGAATTCACTCTTGCCACTGCTCCTGTGGATAGGCATAACTTTTCTTTTTTAAAATAATTGCTACAAAAGCGAAATGATTAAAATCAGATTTCTGGGGGCTTTTTTAATGTTTCAGTTTAGTTTCAGACATGAGTTTCTATAGAAATCTGGCCAAAAGTTCCCCAGCATTTGTATTCTGTGTAACTACTGTCCAAGCATAGTATTGCATGTCGCTTACTGCCAGATCATATCTGAATCAGAAGAGTTATTTGATCAGTATTATTCCAACCTGCTTAATTGCTTTTCTATGTCCAGATGCTTGCTTGCAGGAGACTGGATGGTTTTGGTAGAGCCACCTTTAGTTCTTAAGTACTTGTTTCACATGTTCTGGCACTAAGGTACCTGCTGCATCAAATTCTATTTAGAGTTGGGCAAAGTAGTAAAAGTATGGCAAGGTGCAGAAAAGAGGAGTCTTTTTTTTTTAATTTGTAGTCATGAAAATTGACTTCTTTGATTGTACATGGGACAATTTCTGAGATGCAAGAGGACTAAAGACTGAAAACTGAAATATGAGCAGCTAGATTATAAACCACAAAGCGGAACTCCTGTAAAACTGAGGTTACTGCTGTGCAAAAATGGTCTGATTCAAGGTCTTCAGCTCTCCCTCTCAAGGTTTTGAGTGGGTTTTGCATATTGCCTTTGAAACAAGGAAGTCCTGGACACTTTTAAGAGGTGACTACAGGAGGGATTGGTTTCATTAAATATTTCTCACCAATATCTGTGATGGGGTAACCTCAGTCCTAAATTAAGTGATCCAGAAAACACATATTTGGGCCAGCAAGCTCCATGTGGGCAGTGTTTGGTTATCCTGTCAGCTTGCACGGTGAGAATTTAAACCAAAGTAGCAAAAAATGTATTCTCTTGGATGTTATGCTTCATAGTAGCAGAAGGTATTCTACCATTATTTCTGTTCTTTGTTAACTTTCATCTTATGGGCTTTTTTATTTGGACACGCTGGTTGTCTCAGTAAAAGTTGCTTGAAGAATTAAAAGCTGTTAGGAGTTGTCTTTTTCACAGAAGAATGCCCCTTGATACAGCTAGAGCAATTCCAACACAAATTTCAGTTTGTTTTTTAGCTTTGTGATGTGCCAAAGGTACCATTTGACTTCTCTGGGCTTAATCTTTCTCTCTTTCCTAGGAGCTGATGCAGCAGAATGATATTGGCTACGTACTGAATGCCAGCAATACTTGTCCAAAGCCTGATTTTATTCCAGAATCCCATTTCCTGAGAGTGCCTGTGAACGACAGCTTTTGTGAGAAAATTTTGCCTTGGTTGGATAAATCAGTCGATTTCATAGGTGAGAAGAAAATTTAAATTCCCTCTCTTAAACAGTTTCTGGATTCCTTTCTGTGTCTGCCTTTCTGTTTTGGCTGAAGGAGACCGGAATGCTTTCTGGGTGGTATGAAAATACCCTGAGGATCTACATACATGATCACCATTCCTTTATCAGCACAGGAGCAAAACAACATACGGAGATTCTGCCACTGCATGTTCCAGCTCTTGTGGAACAAAGACACTTTTTAAGAGCACAACTCTGCTTTCTGGCAACCTGGCAGATGCCTGATATATGTCTGCAGAGAACGAATTAGAAAATGGGACATATGGATACATAGCTTTGAGAAGTGATCTAGCCAAATATGAACTGGCCAGATTGTTCCATCATGAATGCTTGCTTTTTACTTGCATATAAAATTAGAAACAATCACCTTTTCCAGACGTCTAAATAGGGTTGTTTATGTGCACATTAAAACGTGGTATGGTGTAATTGCAGTATATTTCCTGTTATAGTCATGGGCTTTTCCTATACTCAGTGCTATACAGTGCTAGAGAAAATAAGCGATTTTTGTTTTAAAGCTTCCATGAGATTTGCAATTAGCAGTTAATTTGGAAGTTTTGAACCATTTTAAGTAACATTGCTTTCTTTGCAAACTTTTCATCATGGTATAATGCTGCTGAGTTTAACCCTTGCCCGTTTCTTTGCTATGTAGAGAAAGCAAAAGCATCCAATGGCCGTGTGTTAGTGCACTGTTTAGCTGGAATATCTCGCTCTGCTACAATCGCTATTGCATATATCATGAAGAGGATGGATATGTCCTTAGATGAAGCTTACAGGTAAGGAGAAAATTTCCCTTCATGCTTATTCTTGTGCCTGCTGGCTTGTTTTTAAGGTGCGTGATAAAAGGTTATATGACCGGGGTAGAAGCAGACGTTATTTATCTGGTAGTTCACTGGCCTCTGCACACTCTTGTTTTAAATGCAGGTTTCCTCCAGAAACAAATTAATGTCATTGTGTAGATATTACAGCACTAATATTAATTGCCCACCTGCAAAACACTGATGTTGGTCTTTGCTCCAAGCAGGCAAATACATGGAATTTAAACTGCTTATTAAATGTGTATTTGATATACATACAGCTATAACACTCATATAATAGTATCTTGTAAGTCAGAGAGAATGGAATGGACAGGGTTAAAGAAAGAGAACTGAGGATATTTATAATTGTGCTTATGACAAATGCTGGGTTGGCTCTGTTGACTGCAGTTGGGTATTTGGTAATGCTCTCCAAGAACTGCCTGCAGGTGAAATGTCTAGAAATTAAGAAAGCTTCTTGTGGCTATTTAAGTCAACTCCAAGAGAAAGTATTTTAAGTATCAGCATTTTGTGACATTAGGGAATTTTTGTGGAGACCCCTTCCTCTCCCCCCCCCCCGCTTTTAAAACTTTCAGATCCCATTTTTTAATATACTTAAATTGTGAACACTTTACTATGTTCCAGGTGGCTTGGTTGCAGTCTACCATGACTTCCACATTTCATTTAAAAAATTGCTTAATCTTGTATAGAAAATGATGGCTTTCTTTTTGATGGGCTTGATAGGCCAATTGGCAGAGGTGACATATCACTACAACATGGGTTGTGCAGAAGCAATTTGAACAATGGTGTTTGGAGTACTTTCCAAATTACAAATGTGTTTCCTACCACCATCTCTAAAACACTGATGAGGACAGAAAGATGAACATTTGATATTCCCTTGTGGAGCATGATTTCCATGGGGCATTTTCTTTTAAGCTGATGAACGTAATCATGTATGCAGTAAAAAATGTGCATGTAAGAGGTGCCTCAACTACAACTATCTCCCATTTCCTTGAGAAATTTTCCACAGTTTCTTACTAGAGCCTGCTGACAGTTTTGGTGTTGTGCAGTAATTTCAATGTGTGGTGAAACACGTTTGGTTAAGAAGCATTGTTGAAAACTCAGTTATACAGGTATGGATAATGTGGATGAATTAGTGGACGTGGATGTGCAAGGTACAAGCTGGAGTCAGTAAAAAAAACCTGTCTGGTCTCGGGCTGTAGTGGTCTGGAGGTTAGAGCTGTAGAGTGCCAGACAGTTCTAAAACGCACACGCTTCAGGGAACTTCTAAAGTGCTGCTTCTGAATTCCTCCATGAAATTTCTGTATTAAATTCTAGTTTGTTTCTTAACAAGAAGTATGTGAATTGAGTGTGAAGGATTAATCATCCTAGGCTTTTTTCTCTTTGCACTGTAGATACTGAACAACCACTGTGGAATTTAGATTACATTTTGCTACATTTCCTTTGATATGGCTTAGTGAGAACTCTATGCAGCACATTTCACTCATTAGTTTGGGATCTCTCGTTGGCAAAGCTTGAAAGAAAAATGTTTCTCTGAGTTAATGAAAGTCATTAGATAAAATGTTTGTCTGACACTATTATAAAAATAAAAAGGTGACACTGTTACTTGAAGTGAAAGATCTGAGGAATT
The DNA here is from genome assembly GCA_013401335.1 of Brachypteracias leptosomus. Lineage (NCBI taxonomy): Eukaryota > Metazoa > Chordata > Aves > Coraciiformes > Brachypteraciidae > Brachypteracias > Brachypteracias leptosomus. The sequence goes on from VYZX01005629.1 coordinate 153,024, forward strand.
AAACGTTTTTAATATTTTTCTTTTGTATAATGGGCTACACAAGGGAAATAAACATCAAAATTAAATATTATGCATGTTTTCCAATTGGAAAAGAGCATGCATTTTGAAATGAAAAAGTTTGCGAGCCTTAAAACTTGTAAGGGGGCTCCAGCAGACCTTCTTGTACCTTTTTCCTTATTTAAAAAGCTAGTTTTAAATCTAGGACTGCCCAATATTGTGGAGTGAGATGAGGAGAAAGTGGAAGGAATAGAATTTTGGAGAGGCTACCAGAACACTGGCCAGAAATTGCAGTGTTGACCAGAAGGATCCTGTTTTAAATAACTAACCTGGTAACAACTAGCTTGAACGGGAAAAAAAATGGACAAAAACGATGAATTCTTGTGAGCGAGCTACTCACACTGGAATAAAAGCCCTCAAGTTAAATGCTAAGAGATCAAGAAAAAGAAACTCTCCTGAGTAGACTTAGTACTACATTTTTCCATTTGACAATGTTACACTTCATGGTGGAAGCTTCCACTACCAGTTTGTGCAACGTTATACTCCAGGTCATCACATCACTTTGACTATTCCTACTATTGTTTGGCAACTTCAGACAAAACTTGCATTTATTCTTTTTTAAATATTTTTCATGTCCTTGCCTGCATTTGTGCTAGTGTACATGCACAAACACAAGTACACCTTTGAATTTTCCTCATGACATTTTTAATGACTGCACACTCACTTTCTGTACACATCCCCAGAGAGATTTTATTTTTAATAGTATTTTCCCAGTGATATATGTGTGTATGTACTAGATTTAGCTCTTGAAGGTTTCTTCCCTTGTCATCTGCTTCATCATAGTTCCAGGAATGTATTTAAAAAAAAAACCAAAACAAACAGGAAGGAGGGATTTGGGTAGTTTTCTGGTTTACAGCCTGTAAAAAATAGAATACACTGATTTAACTATATTGTAAATCAAACAGATAGGAAATATGCTTTTGTATTTGACTTTGAAGTACATAGCTTCTAATATTTCAGTGTTTCATACATTTAGAGTCCTGGTTCAGAAAAACATTTTAAGAATGCATTGCACCTTCTCCATATCCAGCCAAGTATGTAAGTGCATGCTTAGATTGGCACGTGTATGCGAGTCAGGCTGCTTCCCACAGGACTCAAAAACAGGTTAACTCTTCCAGGGATTTGGTAACACTGCTGCCCTTTACTGCTGAACACCTGCAGCCCTTCAGAAAACGTTTGTGTGTTAATGCTGCTCCCTTCTGCTTTTGTTTTTGATGATCGATATCAGTGGTCAATACCAGTGTCTGATGGAAATCACTGACATTTGCTGTATAAGGTCAGCAGATATCAGAGCTCTTTGTCTTGCCTGACAAGATAAACAGGGTAGGAAGTGCTCACTGCAATAACAGGAGGGGGGTGAAAGGAACATGGGATTTCATCCCTTTGAATGGTGGGGAAAGTGGTCCATTTCCTGTAGTGTGGAGGCGGTCAACATCTCTTGGTCAGAGCTCTGGTGCTGTTCATTAAGAACTTGAGGAGCTATTACTCTGGTCAGAAACTGAGGTAGCAGAGATTCCACTGGTGAAGTAAAATAAGGAAAATGATTCCCTCAAACCTTGTTGTGGACATCAGAGAGAGGTGTATTTTTTTTCCCCCTTTTTTTGCCACCTTTAAGCTACAGAGAGAATTGAGAGCATCCAGCATTATCTTGTTTAAAAGTTGCCTTTTTTCCCTCCCATCCTTGTTTCCAGTTCTTGACTGAACCTCAGTCCAGGCATCCTGACAAATTAAAGTTAGGCTGTTAACATCCACAACCTATCACTCTAGGCTTATCTCTGGTCTGAGCAGCAGGTCCTTTAAATTAATTCTTGGTTTGTTTGTTCCCTCTTTCCAGATTTGTGAAAGAAAAAAGGCCGACCATTTCTCCCAACTTCAACTTTCTGGGCCAGCTGTTGGACTTTGAGAAAAAGATCAAGAACCAGAGCTGTCAGCCTGGACACATCAGCAAGCTGAAACTCCTGCATTTGGAAAAGAGCAGCGAGCACGTGCTGATCCCAGAAGGTGGGCAGAGCAGTCTCTCTGCTAACCAGCTTTGCATTACTGCTACCTCTGAGATCGTGGAACAGAAGCTGACGGACTGCAGCGGTGCACCACGCGGGCACCTGTCCCCTCTGGAAGACAGCCCCCTCGTACAGGCCATAAACGGACTGCACGTCTCCCTAGATAAGGTGGAAGACAGCAACCGGCTGAAGCGTTCCTTTTCTCTGGATATCAAATCTGTGTCCTACTCAGCAAGCAGCACCTGCGTGACTGCATCGGTTCAGGGCTTTGCCTCTTCCGAAGACACTCTGGAGTACTACAAACACGCGACTGCTTTAGAGGGCAGCAGCAAGTTGTGTCAGTTCTCCCCTGTCGAGGAGGTCTCAGAGCACACCCCAGAAACCAGCCCTGACAAAGAGGAAGCAAACCCTCCCAAGAAACCCCAGAACACCTGGCAGCTGGATAGCCAGAGCAAACGGCAGCATGTGGGGAGAGCCAGTGGCAGTGCCACCACGCAGCGGTCACTCCTCTACCCCCTCCACCGGAGCGGAAGCATGGAAGACAACTACCAAACGAACTTCTTGTTTGGTCTGTCCACCAGCCAGCAGCATTTGGCAAAGTCTGCTGCTGGGCTGGGCCTCAAAGGCTGGCACTCGGACATCTTGGCTCCTCAGACATCGGCTACATCGCTCAGCAACAGCTGGTATTTTGCGGCCGAGTCCTCGCATTTCTACTCTGCCTCCGCCATCTATGGGAACAGCACTGCTTACTCTGCCTACAGCTGTAGTCAGCTGCCCACGGGCTGTGACCAAGCCTGTGCTGTGCGCAGGAGGGTGAAGCAGGGGGACCGAGGTGACTCCAGGCGGAGCTGGCATGAGGAGAGCTCTTTTGAAAAGCAGTTTAAGCGCAGAAGCTGCCAGATGGAGTTTGGGGAGAGCATCATGTCAGACAACAGATCCAGAGAAGAACTGGGGAAAGTAGGCAGTCAGTCAAGCTTTTCAGGCAGCATGGAAATCATTGAAGTGTCTTGAGGGGCAGCAGGCTCCTGTGACTGTATTGGAGTTGTTTCCTCCTCCAGGCCTCACCCCCAGCATTTAAGAGGTCCCTGTAAATCTGAAAAGGACAAACTGTGTGCAAAAAGGTGGGAGGGAGGGAGGGAAGAAATGTGAGGCTTCAGTGTGAACCCGGAGACTAGATTTGTATGGAAAAAAAAAAAAAAGACAAGTAAGCATCTGCCCAAGGAGACCAAGTGTACTGCTGGGTTTTATTCCTCCCTTTTCCTGGAGAAGGGTAGAACATTTCAGACATCTTTCCCTGACAGAGGAAGCAATTATATGCAATGGACTGCACATCCTTTCAGTGGATTTAAAAAAAGGAAGCTCTCTTGGTATCCAACCCTTTCTCTAGTTCCACTGAAACATGCTCCTACCTATCAAACCTTGTTTTGCCCCTTCCTCATGCCCCACATCCTCACCAGTGCACCTTAACCCTGACACTGAGCCATCCTCTGGAGGAAGACCCTTTTCCCCTAAGAAAGTAGACTGGGAGCGATTCCAAAGGACATAAGGACTGGTTACAGCAAGGCTGGTCTGAACACACAGTTCAGACCAATGTAAATACTGGTGTAACTATTGTTCTAATGGATAGGCTTTAGGTGATTTGCTAGAGAGCTGCTTCAGAGAAAATAAAGCAACAAAAAACAGTACCTCAAAAATCTAAAAAATAAACTAGGGCTTTATGGCTGCCAGATGCTGGTAGTCAGTTCATAAGCAATGTGAACAAGTAACAACTAGCCACATTTGATTTTTTTTTTTTTTTTAAAGCTGTCTACGCACAAGTGTTTCAGTTGACTCAGCAGCAATTCTTAAAAAAACGACTAATGAACCATTCTTTGGACTGTTTCCCCCAGTCTTTTGAAACATCAAATAAGCAGTATTTGTATTTTTGATATTAAACGGGCTTCTGGGAGAGGGGTAGCTGCTTTGGCTTCTAAGCTATAATGGTTAATACTTAGGGTTATGTGCAAGAGAAATGGCTGGTACAATACCGCAACATCCTTTTCTTGCCAATTAACAATTCAATAGATGGCTCTTGAAGACTTTTTTTGTTTGAGTTTTTGGCTTTGGGGGGGTTTTTTATGCTAAAAATGAGTCAGGATGGGCTTTTGTCCTTAACAGAGCAGTACATTAAGGAACTGCTCTTCAGATACGGTTCCTGTCATGCGTGGGGTAGGGGCAATTCAGGTGGCTGGGTTTTTTTCATCCCAAAATCCTCACTCAAACCATGAGGACTTGGAGATAGAAGCTTCTCATTAGCGTTACTGGCTTTATCTGAGAAAGAGAAGGCTGGCTGTCCAAGGAGAACAGAAGGGGACTCCAGCATCCCATATCTTAATGTGGTGTGAAATAAAGGGGGTCTGAGAACAGACAGCTTTAATGGGAAGCCTGCTCACCTCCCACGCTCGCAGCTCCCAAGGAACTTGATCCTGGCTCTTGTCCTCTGTCCGTAGGGTCTTGGTTTCCCAGCGCGCTGATGTGTGATTTGGCTGCAGATGCTTCTGGCTGTGCTGCTGCTGGCTGGTACCACGTCCTCACCCTCGCTACCTCAGGGAACATGCCAGCTCAAGGAGGCGTCACTTCCCTGCTGCCAGCGGGGGTGTTTCATGGGAGATTAGGTACAGTCCTCCTCCTGTTTCTGACAGCAAACCATCCGCTTCCCCTCCAGCTCGCCACTTGTGCAGTACCTTGGCTGCTGCTGCTGCTCAATTTTTTTTTTTATGTCCATGCATTGCTGCGAGAGGTTTATGGTCAGTGAGGGGTGGTACCAGAGGCACAGCATAAAGCTTCATCCTTCTTGCTCCAGTGGGAGCTGCACATGTGTGATCTCAATCTTCCCCAGCACCCCTCACAACATGTGTATCTGGGGGGGGAAACTAGATTGTTTTGTCCCATTTCAGTGCAGGCAGCTGAAAATTGTAAATGACATGTAACAAGTACATAGCCCTGGCCAAGAGCTTTAAAAAGAAATTTGTCAGCAGCAAACTGAAGCCCTAATTCAAGTCAGCAGCTTGGGTTATGTTTGGTTTTGTTGTTTTGTTTTTTTTTTTACTTTAAGTTTAGTTAGTTTGTGACTCAAATCTCAGGTTTATCTATATTGAAAAGTGGAGAAGATTTTTGTCATTGTTTTGTTTTGTGGCTGGGATGTGACTTTAATTTCCTACAGTGGACTGTTGAAAATAGCACTGAAAGCTACAGCATTGATTAACTTGATCTTAAAAAAGTGCAGAAGGCAGAGAGAGGCAGCACCAGGAGTAACTGGGCCCAGAGGCTGTGTTTGTGCCGTGTGTATGTGATGCTGGAAAAAGGGGTAGTCTGGGCAAGGGAGAGGTTGACACCACACTGGAAAGCATGTCAGGTCTTGGCTATTCATTAAACGTACTGCCACTTGTCTCTGTTTACATATCAAGTGAAAGCGATTACATTACAACTATATTCAGCATATACACATGCTCTGTGTGTATATACCTGTGTAAATGGTTTAGCAGTGCTCCTCTCAGCCAGATTTGAGTAAAATCCTGTGTCTTTGATTTAAATCAGTTAATGGGGGTTAACACAAATCAATCCTAGAGGCAGAATCTTTCTGTCTTTTGTGCTCCTTTACATGTCTGTGTTCTCCCCTTCTCTCTATACATACAAATATATACATTTGGGTTTTGTCTGGTTAATCACCATTAATTTGGTTAATTTCCAGTATGTTACAGTCACTGAATGAATCAAAGCTGTAAGCTCAGTAATTTTAGGGGCCAGGTTCCTGTAGGAGGAAGCCTTGACTCTGTATCCTGCACAGGCTGGTGCCCTGTCTCTTATCTGAACAATGCTGGAAATAGGTTGTAGAAGTTTGGAAAGCAAAGTGGAGGATGCGAGGCGGGAAATGTGTACATGTTCCATATGAATATAATGTTCTTTGGTGTATGGCAAGCTGTTTAAATGGTTCAGAGCGATGTGAGTTTCTCATCTTGTGTCATGAGCATTACCTGTATGTTATGATGAAATAAAATCAGAAATGGTACCTGTTTATATAGAACGGCTGAGGAAGGAGCCTGTGTGCCTCTGGCTGAGGAGTGTGTATCTCCTGCCTGCACTACTGACCTGCCTACCACCCAGGACTGGCAGAGTGCTCATCCTTGTTGTATGTACCCTTCTCTGTAGGTGTATGCCTGTTAACAAATGACACAGGCTGGGGTAGCTTTGGACTGCTTGTCACAAGCAGTGGTGATTTTACAGCACCAGTAACAGTTTAGGCCTCTTACCTGTTCTGCTTAACCCACCTCTTCTGCTCCCTTGAAGAGCAGCAGTGGCACTTCTCTGTATTAACATACTCTTTTGAGTAAACCATTCCCAAAGCAGCTGTACTAGTCTTTATGAAGCAAGTATTTCAAACTTGTTAAGTTACTTAGAATGAACCCCAGGATTTGTTGTGTTTTCTTGCTTCCCATACTTCTTACTCAAAGAATTTGAATACTTGTCTGATTTTGCCAATCCTGAAGCAGTGAGAGTGAATTCTGATTCCTGAGGGGTATGCTTCTCATTGGTCCTTCAGGGAATAGCTTCTACAAATGTAGCATGTACTGAAACTAAACCCTGCAGTAAAATATGGCTGCATCAGTTACAGGCTTTGCCATCTATGGATATAAGCTTATTTAATGGCATCTTCAAACTCAGGTGCAGTAACAGAAGTTATTTTTTAAAGCATAGTCCCAGAAAGGGAAAGGCAGAATGTGTGGCTTGTGCCATCAGCCAGAGCACAATAACAACCTGCGTGAGCTCCTGTGCTTACTCTCTACAAACAAGCTGTAGCAGCTCTTACACTGAAAGCTTGCATCCATTGCATGGTAAAACAGGAGCCATGCACAACACTAGACCTAAATGGCATCAACTTGTTTGCCTATGAAACAGGTTGACTTGACAGTCTTCTAAGATGTACCTGCTCTAGCTTCCCTCACCCTACTCCAAAGGCCGCTTCTGATCCCCAGTAGGTCAGTCTAGCTCTGTTTGTTCCCTCAAGTTGTTTTTTGAAGCATGCACTTTAGCTTTCACCACTCCTTTTGCTGCTTTGCAAGACTTACTCTGATATCATTTCTCCATCCCCCCACTCTTGCCCCTGCCAGTAGACAGCTCTGTGAAGAGACTCCAGCTCCAGCCAAGACCTGAGAGGCCATGTGTCTTATGCATGTCATCAACATTTAATTTTAATTTCATTGACTGGCATTACTGGGAAGAGGTCCCTGAGGTCACTAGCCTCTTGCTGTAACCATCACAGATTCCTAGAGTGAAGCAGACTGAAATGATGCTCCCAGCATGGATCAGGTAGCCTTACTTTTGAGGAGGCTGGGGGGAGGGTAGGGCAGAGTGTAAGAAAGAGAATAAAAATGTGGTACATACTTGCAAGAGCTGCTCTTTCAATGAGCTCTATGTTCATCAGCTAGCTTCTCATTATGCTTTGACTCACAGCACAAATTTTAAATTGCTTTCTATGACAGTAGTGGTTTCAGATACCTAGAAGGGCACTAAAGTCCTAATAAAGCTGTTACTGCAGCTTTTCGAAGCTGAAATTACTGAGAGTCAAACTCACCCAACTAGACACTTTAATTAGCCATACTCTGACTAAACACCTAGCTAGCCTGTGTTTGTTCTTAGAAGTTTCTGAGATAAAAGTAGAGTTAGTCTAGGTCTTTTAGAGAATGTATCATTGTAATATGATACCACTATTATATTATACACACAAACCCACTTTTGGGAATTCAGGTAGAAGAACTTTGTTCATAATATATTGGCTCAGCCTGGCAACTGGCCTTTCCTTTGAGCCAGGCCTACAGGGAACTTCTTGGCCCTTGAGCCCAAATGGTTGCTCTGAGGTAAACTGAAGCATTTCTGCAGCAAATTCTGCACTTTGAGAATACTAATGAGAGCCACTATAAATTGAAAAGGAAAAGGAGCTATTTCTAGCCTGCAGTACCCACCCCTCTGGGAAGGGGCTGCTTTCCTAGTATATAAAATACTGTAAAATGGACTTTTTAGGGACCTGCCCTGCTGGAAGGGATCACGCAGAAGTGTGATGCATTACAGGCAGTGATGAGGCTGGGGCATCAGGTAACTTAAACCCCAAACCAAATGAAAAAAACCCTACACATTGATTATCTCTCTTTGTTCAGCACCTCCCATGCAGCAGGTGAAAGTCCCATCACTGCTTTGATTTCCCTGTGCCAGGAGAAGAGCGTTCTGCTGCAGGTACATTCACTTATTCTCCTCTAAACCACTGATTTTCTAAGTTTACTGGCATAACCTGTTTCCTGCAGGGAACAGCTTCACCTCAGGCTGTTCTCAAAGCTGAGCATCCCAAAGATGGCCACGTTCCCAGGAGATGCTCCTGCCACTACAGCAGGCTCCTGCCACCTCCCCTGGGATGAAGCGCACACAGTGGGATAAGGTGCATTGCAGATTACAGAGCTGTTAGTGCCTGTCCACAAATGGCTCTCCAAAACTGGGGCAGGGAAGCCCTCTTGCTGGGATATAGTTGCAAGCTGCACTGGGAAGTTCTCAAATCAATCTCTGCATAGAGTAGCTGTTCACATACCCAACTAGGAGTCACATTTTGACAAAAATCTACAGCCATTTTCATTTATTTCTGGTGGTGTTACTGCTCCATGGTAGGCCATCATATTTCATTACCTTCACAGCTTCCCTATGAGGTCAGTGCTCACTCTCCATCTGTTAAAATACAAAGCTTTCAAAAGCCCAAAAAGGGTTATTTTAGGCAGCTGACATTAAGAATTGCCTTTTGAATTCTCCTACCTCCTGCCTCAGGAAGATTAAGACTGTAATGCTGTAGGGGCACTGAGCACACCCATCACCACCTCAGACCTGCCCTGCCTTTGAGGACCACTGGGTGAGCTATTCTCCTTTCTGTGTCACCTTGCTGAGGATCAGGCTGTCCTATGCAGGCCCATGTTATGAAGAAGTTAAGACCTACCTGTGGCAGCTGAAAGCAAGCCAACAGCCCCCAGACAACCACCACAGACCAGCTGAAAAGAGGCTTAAGTTTGGCTAAAAGTACCACCTGGTGATGTGTGAAGAATCAGGAGGAGGAGAGGAGTAGCCAACAGTGTAGGGGCACGAAAAACAACCAAACAAATGAAATACTCTGTTGCTCATGTTTAGTCTTCCCACTGAATCTTAGGAAAGATGTTGGGGGCAAGTGCAGGCAAAAGAGACAGACAGCGTCTCCCACCACAAGTGCTTTGCACAGGGAAGCTGCAGTCTTACACAAGCATCCAAATCCATCAATCACAAATCCTCTTCTTTACCTCCAAGAGGCTACCAGCACAGAAAAGGCAGGCAGCTGAACTAGTCCCACCCCACTGCTGGCGAGTCACAAGCATCGCTGCACACATTTAAACTGGACATCAGTGTCAACCTCAACTGGGACAGCACCTAAAAACCCCAACATTTATTTTCAATCCAGGACACGTTTCCAGGGCAGAGGCAGCCCCAGAGTAGCTGAAACTGGCCACCTCCAGGGCATGAAGGTGGGTTCTGTGTACAAAGCACGATACCACCTCCCACACTAAGGGGCATGCACTGTCCATGGATATCATGCAAGAAGTGGCGCGCTGTAAATGCAGAATAAGGAAGGCAATCAGAGGAACAACACACTTGGAAAAGAGCAAGCCAAATGTTTTAATGCTGGAGCTGCAGAACACGTAGCATAGAGGGAGCTGGAAGCAGAGTGAGTCTGTGAACAGGATAACCACCCATAAACCAAGGAGCGCTCAGCCACAAGGCTGGTGATCAGAACACATCCCAGCAGCTGAGGAACAGGGGGGACATTACAACAGTACCTCAGGAAAGCACTGGTACACAGTCTGAGAGAGGGGCTGGCTCACATAAGGGTTTGGTCTGTGAAAATGTCTATTTCTACTCTTTCTGTGTAAGAGTGTAGAGGAGGGGAAAATACACTTCAAATATTTAAATATACTTAAATACATTTAATTTAAAATACTTTTTTTTTTTAAAAAAAAAAACAATACTCTTTTTTTTGTCCCCTTCATCAGATCTTCATAGAAATTGCCCCGCAGGTAAGTTGGCACTTTAGCACCCTGTCAATGCATTAAATCACAAAAAAACAACGGAAACAACAAAGCAAAACCTCTTCTGAGCACGTAGCACACTGACCAGCGTAGAATGCAACAAGCACCAGCAGAAAGGGAGGGTGGCAACAGCAGAGTCAGGGGAAGAACCAGAGCAGCTCAGGCCAGCGGGGAACCACAGACCCAGAGGCTCCCTCTGTTCTCCAGCTTTTCAGAAGGTTGCATATCAAGAAGCTTAGCCTGTACCCCAGCCCACACACATCAGAAAGCAGAAAAGGGCAGAAATGTTTGTTTTCAGTGGAGCACACCAGATTATTCTCCACTCGTAGCACTAGCTTTGTGGTAGAAGTAACGGCTATTACATTCATGAGAGATACCTGAGGTCTTCTCCAACAGCATTTGGCTCAGAAAAAGAAATTCATAAACCAGAAAGGTAATTCCAGTCACATTTCAAATTTCCTGCTGAACAGTGGGAAAGGGAGTAAAGCCACAGTCTCACCTTGAGCATCACCTGCATCCAAGATGGAGCCAACAGTGGTGCACAGAGCAAAGCAAACAAGGAGCAGTCAAGCAACAAACAGCAGGAGACATCTTTGCCTCAGTGAGAGGTCCAAAGACTTACAGTTAATGAAGCCAGTGACAATGTTTTAAATAAAACTGTAAACCATCAGTTGAGAACAGTTAGAGGGTGCACACTGTCTTACAGTACCCATACAACACTTTATCCCCTGTGGAATGAAGGTGATGACCTGCATGCTTTGGAAGAGATCATCCTTCATGTTTCAGCTCTGATTTCTTTCTAGCTAAGCTACTGACATTTTTCACAACTTACCCTTGCTGCTCAGAAAGCTCCAGCTGGGAGGCCCAGCAGCATATCCACAAGCTTAAAAGGCCAGTGCCCATAGGAACAAGCACTTTCTCCCATTATCAGCTCAATGTCTAGGTGTTTTATAGCAAATGAGGAAGGAACTGACTTGCAGCCCTCGCTCCTACAGCCTTCAGACAGGACTACTATGTGCTTGCACTTATTAACAGCACAAGGCACAATGCTTTAACACTTAACAGCATTAGGCCAAATTTCTAGAAGCTTTACAGCAGAGAGCATCTGCAGCCTAGCCCCTGCCTCGAGATCCAGTATCAGCATCTTCCCACCAGTATAGGTTTCCAGCATGCCAGGGTGTGGGATATCCATGATCCCGTCTGGCAGACAGCTGAATGTCGCACATTCTAAACTTCCAGACAGCATCATCTGGATGAGGAGGACAAAAACGCCTGCAGCCGCTATTTAAAGCTGCTGAATATTCAAGTGTGTCTGATGGCAGAAGGCAGAGACATATTCTGTGATGGACAGTGAGGACCCTCATGGGCACGGCCACGACACGCAGGTTTTCATGGGTTGTTAAGTCTTGCGTAAGCTTTTAACAAACCAAGCGTTAAATACTGCAGGACACATGAGCAAGGATGGAAGCCTCACGTTATATCCTGTGCAACATACAGCACATGCCTATGTATACACAGCTCTTTAACAACTCTGGGGTGGAAGCAGCAGACAACGAGGCCCACTCTTTTGCCTTTACTAGAAAATCTGCTGGGTTCCTTGCCCTCTCTGAAGCAGTCAATCGCTCTTCCCAGGGCATCATTCCAGGGGGCTTCATTTCTACAAGACTCTGGTTTCAGACCAGTGTTCAGCAGGCCCTGGGGTCCAATCACCACTACAATTCAGGTACACATCGAAGTTGGCTGCAGTCTGCATCACAAAAATCCACTCTAGGCTATGTGGCCTTTGCAAAAGCAACAAGAGAAGGGCCTGTTGCTTCCCGCCACCAGGCAGCAAGTAGCACCATCAAAAACCTGCTGTGCTCTTACTCCCAAATACTTGGGGACGATCTTCTGCTGATTAAGTACTCTTATGTACTAAGAGGCATTGAAACGAGTTGCCTTCGGCAAGGGACTTAGCCTTGTGCTGGAAGATGCACTGTCACTGACTCTCTCAAGAGGGTTGTCCTCACCACTGGAATTACACTCCTGACATACAACAACCGTTGGGGTTTATGGGCGCACTTCAGCCTCCTCATAAGCCACAGCATCCTGGAACTAACATGACACACAAATCTACCCTTAACCTAGCAAACCAAGGTCTCCTCACTTCTGTTTTCATGCTCTTTCTGCTGCGGACAAGAGCTGCCACACAATGGTGACACAGGCTGTTAAATCCTATTTCTAGATCTCTAAATATTTTTACAGCAGCATGTAAGATATCCCCCCTGTTTTATACAGGGAGAAACCAAAGCTTGGAGAGGTGCTGCGAATTGCCTGCAGCCAGCAGACCAGTGGCAGGCTTGGCAACCAACCTGTCTCCTGTGGGCCAGCCCAGCACTCGGGCAGCATGGACACACCGCCTGCCTTCCAGCAGGGCCCTGGGCTTGGTAGAAGGCATAGAACATCTGTTGCCTTTGGAGCAGTTCGCTGAGCACGGTCCCAAAGGGCCATGTGGTTTCAGTCATTCAACACCATGCTCAGGCAAGCTCTCAGCATGACGGCAGCTAAGCCAAGGCAAAGACCCAAAGGACTTCTCGTGTCTCCCCCTTTCCAACTCCATACGCTTGAAGGTAAAGAAACTACTACATCCCTCTGGCAGAAAAGACAGCACCAAGATAACTGGAGTGTCCCAATAAAAATAAAAAAAGACACTTTGTGTCCAACTTTGGGATGCAAAATGAGCAGGCCAGTGCCAGTACCTGTCAGAATCACTGTGCAAGGTGAGGGACATGTAATGCCACCAGCTGGGGCACAGGGACGTTGCCAGGGTAAGGGGGAGAGGAACACTAAGGTTTGCTTAACATTAGCAGACATACATATCTGGAACAGTTATTCCTTTACAGCCTCATAAATTAGCAAGCCCATAAAAACAGGAGCCTCAAGGAAGACAGCCAAAACCCTGCCATGCAAACCATGTTAATTATGATAATAGGCAGATTTTAATAAGCCAGTTCCTGGCTCCCTCGCTTTCACCTATAAAACACACATATTTCCAAGGCCAGGGGATCTCAGAAATACCTGTCAGCCATCTCATTGTCTAAACCTCAGTGGCACAAAAACCATGTTAGAGGGTTTGTCATACCCTGCATCCCTTTGAATTTTTCTAGTTAAAAAAAAAAAAAAAAATCAGATGAAAGAAAACTCCTCCTCTGTAAACCCCAACCTAGTCACAGCAATGAAACAAATATCCCAGCACAGGCAGTGGTGGCGGAATAGGAGACAGGAGGGCAAGAGGAAGGAGATGAAAGAACAGTAAATCATCTTCTCCTGACAATGGGATCAGGGAGCTCCTGGATTCCTGGCTGTACAGTTCTGGCAGCTGACGCTGCTCTTCCTCCAATGCCCTGGCAGAGAGTCAGGCAGCACTGTCACCCGCTTCAAACATCTGCCAGCCCAGCCTGTTGGAAGTGCATCTGTGCTGAACACTGGAGAGTGGAAGGTGAGGAGGGGGAGCCTGCCAGAGCAGCTAAGACTTTAGGTCCCGGTCAGGCTTCATGCTAAAGGGCTCCAGCCTCTCGCTCTCCGGCAGCATGCTGTTTAGCCGCTCCATCAGAGGAATCGTCTGGTCGATGCCCATCTGTATACGGCGGAGGATGGCAGACATCTCATTGACCTTCTGGATCTGCTCCGCATACTTGGCATACTTCTTCTGGCGCTCCTGCATGAAGCTATAAAGAGTTTCCACAGAGAGGTCCATCTGTTTAAAAACAACAAGCAGAGCAAGGCACGTTAGGCCAGCTGTTTCCACAGGCCTTTCAGCACGCTGTCTTTCCTAAAAGCAAGCGAGAAGCACCTTAGATGCCCCACTGGAGATACCAGCCAAGTACCAAGGAGCTCCTCTGTAGGTACATAACCAATTTGTCATGAAATGGGATAATTCATAGCTGTATACCAGGGAAGACATATGACGACCTCAGTTCTACACCCAAACACTCAGTATTTGATCAAGAAATTCTTTATTTACAAGGTTGAAAGCCAATAGATGCTAACAGGGTTCTCCCAATAAACGATATGCATATCCTCTAAGTTATCCAAACCCAAGGAACTCATGGCCTCCACCTACACCTGTAGATATTTTCAGTTGAGATCATTCATTTGCAAGCGTTAAACTCTACCATACTTGGCAGTGCTAATTTCATCAGCTTAGCCAGGTTGCTCTGTGACTAAGCCATGGCTGCTATCATCATAATTGTCTGGAAAACTCCTTCCTTGAGAGAGAACCACAATGGATTGCTAGTGTCCCTAATTTCCCTGAATCCTAAAAATAAAACTGTTATGACTGACCCCAGGAGAGACATTAAGTAAATCAGCCTTGCAATTAAACACAGTAAGTACCCAAACACGGCTGGAGCATGATGACAACGACAGGAACTGCAGTGCTATTTCTGCCACTGAGTGATGAAGGTGCCTTTCATAACTCACAGCTCAACCTTCTCTTCAGCCAGACCTGCAAAGTCCAGGCAGGATTCAGACGATAGCTGCTAGCACAGTACACACGAGATGAGTTGGATGGTCTAAGCTGCTTTACATGTTGTAAGACATACCAAATATTCAGAGCTTGGTAACAGATCTGCTCCAAGCCCTCAAGCGCACACCTGAAGCTTGGTTGCTTCAGCTCGCTTTAGCTGTGCTTGACAATCCCAGTCATTCCAGTGCACTGGCTCTTCAACCTGGTATGTCTGAGTGGTGGGTGCGCATCCTGTAACCTTTTCCTCATGGACAGCAGTCCCCTCTCCTGGGACTCCACACATGCCCACAGGGGCTGCTGAGTGAAGGGCAGGAGCAGACACAAACTGACGAGTTTTAGCCCACTGCTGCCTCTGATCACTGTTTCTCTGAATCTCTCCCATCTAATAACCCTCAGAGGAAGGAGGTCACTGCTCATGGGAGTTTGTCATGAAATGGGATGATTCATAGCTGTATACCAGGGAGGACACATGACCACCTCAGTTCTACACTCAAATACTCAGTATTTGAGAAATGGCAGCCTCAGGGATTTGGTGCTGAGAACTCCTGGTCTACCAGGAAGCATAGGTTCAAACAACATCCTTCACTTTAGCTGTGTGACAGAGCCAACCTATTCAGTGGAGGACAGTGATTGTCCCTGTCATCAGAGACAACACAAATTCATTGGCACAGTGCTAAAAAAACAGCTGTGCTGACCAGATCTCACTTACACAGTACTTAATTGGCAAGTGTAATCCTGACCCAGCACGCAACGGCGTGGAGCTGTAGAGCAGAGTCTGCAGCAATGGGAGGATCGGGTGGAACTGGTGTGAAGCTGGAAGGGGCATCCCCCACTGAGGAGGAAAGTCCCACCAGACAGAGCACTGCTGTCCCACTGGCAGTAGCAGGGTTTGACAATGAGGGAAAAACTGGGGGAGCTGTGTTTGCTGACAAATGTCCCTTTCAAGCCCTGGGGAAGAGCTCAGGACAAAATTGGTTGGGCAAGAAAATATTTCGTTGAGAAACCCAAGTGACAAATGACACGGAAAACAAACACACGAGTTTCCGCTGAACTGTCATGAGGATTAGGAAGCATTTTTTTTCCCCTATCACCTCCATCAGAGCTGGATACAGTACCAATTAACCTTTTATTTCATCTGTACTTTCTAGTGCCCTCAGGCTGAATTCTTCCTCTTTGCCTCTGCGCTTTCCTGTGAATTCCTCCCTCCACGCTTTCATACATGAGACAAAATAAAAACCAGCAGAGCAGGAAACTCCAAATAGAGTGGAAACAATTTAAGCCTACACAAGGGTTTCTATTAAAATCCCAGCTTAATAATTTAGTAGCTTGGTGCTAGCTCTGTAAATTGGAGTGTATAAAAAGCAGACCACCACCAGATCTGCATGGAATGGATGTAAATTCAATCCAGCACCTAAAAACATCCTACCTAATTAGAGACAGTGGTGCAGAGTGGTAGCCAGTCAGAAACCTACCAAAAGCCAGTCCGCCTCATTAAATTGAGCAGCACAGGGACTCAGACAGAAACCTCCTTTAGTGTTGAAGTTCTCCTCCACAGGCAGGTTTCTCCACATGGCCTCGCAGCACTGTGCAAAAGGCAAAAGCTCACATCTACCATGTTCTGAAACAAAAAACCCAAAAGGATCCCTTTTCTCTATATACCAATAATTTTCATCTGTTGATGTTGAGGCTCCTTGTGTGGTGCACCAGTAACATCCACTTACTGGAGAGGAACATGAGGAGAAGCTGAAGTTGACCTCCAAAAGGAAGAAGAAATGTGGAGTGTCATTTCAAGCATTTAGCTACTTTTGGATATGTTCACAATGGCTATAAAAAAAGCTGCCTCACAAAAAAGAGAAAGGGTGGAAGTGAGCATTTCCTATGTTTCCCTATACCTAGTGCTGAAGTTCACCCGCTGCGGGGGGCTGTGGCAGCTGCACAGCCAGCAACACAACCAGGAGGACCGAAGTTGAGTAATTGTGAGGAAAGGTCATTTTTATTCAGACTGAGCCTGGTCTTTTCAATTAGGGAAAAAAAAACAACCTACATGTTAACTCCTGTATATAAATGCCAGTGCCTCTTTGCAGCTTTCCTTAAAGTGGGCCTAAATACACACTTACATCCTGCCTGCCTCCCCTCTCTCCAAGTGAATTCCTCCAGTGCCAGACCTTGTGCTTTTACCTCTCCCGGCACACAGTCCCTTTCCTCTGGTGTTCAGATGGGGCGCCTTCAGCTGCAGGACTCAGAGGGTCAGCCCTATTTACCCACCACTGAGACTAAAACTGTCCTTTAGGAACTAGCAATGAACAGGGAACGCACACAACAATCTGCTTAATTCCTATGTATTTAATTCCACACAGTAGCAATAAAAAGCATCTGGAGAAGGGGAGCTTAGGTAAAGACTCTGTTCCCTTGCCTATAGCCAAGGCAGTCCATGCTTTTCAAGGCACCCTCCATGGTCAGATGAGTGAATCTGCCTTCTCTGAGCAGCTCTCATTAACTCCTGCCTCCCCAACACGAGGCCCTGCCACATTCTGTTCTGGGAAACACTCAGGTCTCAGCTTTCTTGCCTATCCCTGGCTCAGAAGCTCTCTGGAAAGCCCAGCAAGACACCTTGGAGCCAACAGCTCTTCCACTGCCCTACAACTATCTGCAAGTGTTAATTTGAGCTATTGTTTCTGCTTTGCTTGCTTCAAGCTTCCTACTACACCAGGCCACCACAATTGCAGGCAACTCCTCCATCAGCAGATCACCACCCTGTGCCCATAAGCCATGACAGATGTCACCAGCCCCTTAATGACTTCACCACTGAATCTTCACTATCACCAATTTCTCCTTCAAACATCACCAAGTAAGTTATCATCCCCAACTTACAGGTACAGAAGAGTCTAGAGAGTCAAAAGAGTGCACCTGAAGCCTGTTAAGAGGCAAAAGAACAAAAGACCAAGGGCACACAAGGTCAGGGTCCTAATTCTCAATGCAAGAGGTTCTGCACAGCCTAGTCTTGAGGAAAAGAGACTCATTCGTCATGAAGGGGTGAGAGCTCCCAATGCACTCTTAAATTTTTTTTCAAAAAATAATTCCCTGTGTTAAAGCAGCAATCTTGAGACTGCCCAGAGTAGAAGCCAGGTTTGTTTTTTTTCCCCTTCCTACACTGAAAAGGATGGAAGAGTTTTTTCAGTTTTTCTTTTAGGAGTACAGTATCATAAAAATGGACAAGACTAAAACTCACCTTCCAGCATGATGTACTGTTTTTTTGTACAGCCACTGACATTCAGAATTTGGGTGTGTTTCTATTTCAAAGCTCATGATTCCTGCCAATCAGTAGCAGCAGGACACTAATTTATGCCTCAGCTTCATGTTTTAAACATGAAATAACATCTACTGGGCTTTTCTTTCTTCAAATGAAAACAGATTCATAATTACTTCCAACAACAGTGCAAGATGAATATTCCCCCACTTAAAAGGGCCCCAGCACAGCCCCTCCTGCTACACCATTCACATTGTCAACCAGTGAGGGCTCACAGACTCTCCTCTGCCTCACACAGGCCCATTTGTAACACCACACTGAAGAAACACAAAAACAACTGAGGGTACTCTCAGACATCTTGCACACCACAAATTCTTGCATTCATTTGAAAATTCTTCTTGGCCCACACTGCCAAGTAGAATAAAGACACCAATTTAGCCCATAAAAAGACTGAGGTCAGCACTGGACACTGCCCAATTCTTTTCAAGAGACCATACTGAAAACAAAACAGTGCCCTACCTCTTACCTGACACGGTTTTATAGCACCTCTGTCACAGGCACGTGAGTGTCCTGAACTCTTGGGAACAGAGGTGACATCTTGTTAGTTCAACAACTGAGACTGAAAACTGCAGCTACGTGTATTTCCCCTGGTTGCAGAACGTGCAAATGTAGTCAGAAGTTCATTAAACTTGGAATCGAGTTTCTCGAGAGGCACTGCTGACACACATAACAAAACAAATACATCTCGTAAGAGGATGCTCTGTCATCCCCAGCTTCTCCACTCCCTCCTTAAAATGCCAATAAGGCAAGACAATGTTTTGTTTCCTCCCCACTCAGCAACAGCCTTCAAGAGCTCAGCTAGACATCCATTTGTCCTGCATCCCTCTGCCCTAATGATTTGCTGTCAGCTCCCATCCCCTATGGCTGCCAGTCAAAAAAACACAGCAATTAAGGTGCAATCCTTATTCCAGAAAGTTCACTTGCTAGGACAGTGCTCTGAGCGCAGGCGGCCTTCCCCTTCATGTTGTCAGGTGCCCGGCTGGGGTCAAATGAACTCCTTCCTGCAGCTGCACAAAAACCACATCAGAAAGTGACAAGTGGGAACATGACTGCATGGAACATTAGTGACCATGTGCTGGTGCAAAAATATTTTTCAATCAACACACTTAAAACTGAAGACAGCTCCTCTTTCTGTACTGCTTGAAAACAAATGTGCTCAACGAATGGCTTTTTTTCTCTTCCTCTTCCGCTTTGATAATGTCACGCAAAGTCAGCACAATAGATTGTGATCACTTCCTGATGATGGGAACATCCTCCATTTCTCCCACTCATCCCACACACTGGTAAGTGATAAATTTACTGGGCAGCTTCTTTGCCAGGGTAGAAAACAGAGACATCGAGCCAAGGATCCCACATCCTTCTCTTCAGCATCAGTCACGAGCACACCTCTCATGAGTACCCTTCCTCTGCTAGGTAAAAAACTAATTTTTGTTTAAGTTTTCATTTATTTTTATTTTATTACATCCAAGATCAAATCTCATGCCAAAATGTTCCTTTTGCTCCCTCTGTAATTTGTCATCACTGTAAACAATTGCCAAGGGTTATTCTAAGCATTAAACAGATCACAGCCAAGTTAGAGAACAAAGAGGAACCATTTTAACTGGCTCTAACATCGAATTTTGGTAATATTAGTAGGTACATTAGGGCCTTACTTCAAAAGATCTACAGCTAAATCCATACCTGGTCCCTTAGAGCTATAGTAGATACATGATAGTTAAGATAGGCTGCTGCACCTGTAACATCAAGATTTAACTATTTTTGGAGGCCTTGGGTTGCACAAAACAACTAAGATTTCAAAAGAATCAGAAGGTTCATTCTTGAAATTAGTTTTTCCACCTTTATGTAAATCTTTCCTGCACATTGTGTTATTGGAGAGGATATGTTTGCCACTATTCTGCAAGTCTGACCTCCACAGCCCACACTTCCCTCATAGCTCCAACTTGAGCCTTCCTTGCTTGAGAGATACCAGCATCCCTCTGCCAACTGGCAGTCCCCCAGGCTTAAGTTATGACCATTATCACTAACTGTTGCTAAAAAAAGAGTCCTAAAGCTACCATTGAAACAATAGCTACCTCTTGCCCAGCACTAATGAACCAGTAGACTTCCAAGTGTTTGAAAAAGCAAGGCCCCACTTAATAGAGGTGGCAGAAGATGGACAGCAAAGCCCGACAACCAGCAGCCATCTGAAATCTGATGCTGCAGATGCAGCCAGCTCTCCAGCTTGGATACAACTCGTATCACAGTCCTGTTCTACTGGACTTTCTTTACTTACATTTCCCTCAAAACCACAGCTACTTATCATCTTTCTCTCTCAAAACAGCTGAACCATAACATAAGCAAGTGAAACTCAGGGCAGAGTTTCACATTACATGAAATCCAATGCAACCTCAGGCTGCAAAGAAGCAGTCCCACCCTCCTCCTTCAAATTAGTTGCGTGATCACGGGCTCAGTTCTGCACGTAAGTTGGTGGGGGAGAACAAAACAAGTTTGGTCTTCCCAGGCTCTCTCTTCTTCAGTCATTTGATCTTCTGTCCCATCAGCTTGCTTGACTGACCCATCAGCCTAACAGTCACGGAAACAGGAAGACCACTGCGTGAAGAGAAGCACCATCTCTCCCACTGCAGGTGCTCCTGGACTCTAACCCAGTGTTTGCTATGGCTGTATTAGACTTCTATAGCACAAGATTCTGAGGAAATATGAAAAAAAATAAATCTGATTTTATCAGTAAGTTTTCTAAATTGTCACGAAGAAAAGGTTATAGTCATTTCTAGTTCACTGACTAACTAGTAAAAGCAGTTTTTAGAGCTTTCAGTTGCTGTGTTTGCAGAACAATCTACATCCATTCAAAAAGTCATCTCTAAAATTTATCAAGACTAAAAAAAAAGTTATGTTACATTCAAAGCATTAGAAATGCTTCCATATCTCTCCTAAATGAGAAAGAAAAATAAGTAACAAGAAACCACTCAGACAATACATAAGATTAATGAACTTATGTGTGCAACATCCTCTTAAAACCTCTTTTTTGTGGGGTACAACTCCACAGAAATTAATAGGAAACTCCTAGACTATCTTTAAATTAGCTGTTCCTGGAGAACGAAAAATCAGTATCTGCTATAGCGTGATCTGTTGCCTAAATAACTTGCACAACTCTTGTTTCAGACCACCTAATAATTCTGCTACAAAGCATGGCCTTCAATTCCCTCGCTTCCTGATTTTACACTGCTGCCATATTACTCATTCAGAACACTCCCATATCCAGCCAGAGCTTGGCTATTAGAGAACAACAGCACTTGTTAATGTTATTTACCCTTAGGGTTTTATTGTATCATAGATTTCAGCTCTGTACTTTCAACATGTCAGAACGACTAGCTTTAAGCAAGTTGGTGTTCCCAAGAAAAGTAAGCTTTGATTTGCAAAGAGATGACCACTATCATTAATGAGGTGTTTCTCAGAAAACACCACTATTCTCATTTCAGAGTGAAAAAATATCTAAAATAGTCAGCATGATTGCATTTGCAAGCCATCTGATCTAATGATATTATTCTCAGCTTCAAACTTGGGACCTGATAGCTGTAGCTCTTCTTTTCCAGATGTTCTACAGAAGGTCTTTCAAAATTTTTCAAAAGGGGCTGCTACCTTTGACATATTTAGTCAGTCAGACACACTAGAAGAAAGCATTTTCTAGAAGAGAACACTACCTAGGAAGAAAATACCTTAAATCTGTTCTCAGAGAATGCAAATGAGCTGAGTTTTAATTATTTCCTATAGTTTGTGGAGTAGTAGAAGTATTACCTAGGACCCCTTATTTTCTTTTTTGTCTGGGGAATTGCAGACAAAGATGGGTTCAAGCATCCTCCTGCACTTACACAGCCAGTCCAACACATCTGGTTGCATCAGACCTACCTCCCATGTGCTGTGCAGATGGCCTGCACACATGCAAGAGGGCTGAAGCGTGAGATGTGCAGGGGCACAAGCCCAGCAGTCAGGAATCAGGGATTTCTGGACATCTGTCAGCTCAGATGAAGCTTTTGTTCTTTCCCTGACAGCCAGGGTTCACATATGAAAGCCCAAATCAACAACTTCTCACCAGGGAAACTCAAAAGCATGCCAGCTCTAGCAATGTTAGCCATCAACAGTCTGAAAAAAATTCTAAAAGATCTTTTTGAAGATCTACATCAGCTCTTTCATGTTCAAATAGAACACAGAATGAGCCAAGTACATCCCAGTGATGATGAGAAGGGGACAATCTACTTCTTCATTCTCAGAAGAGCTACTTTCAAGACTGACTCCACCATACTTCCACAGTGATGAAACTCAAATGTCCCAGCACTTTTCTCGAGGTCAAAACATCTGATAGTAAGTCTCTGGCTTCAGGAAAGCCTCAAGGAAATCTTGAGTACTGTAGATCATTTGCATAGTAAGCCCTTCTGAGGCTACAGCCTATTGTTCAAAGTATGATAACAAGAGTGCATATCACCACCACCAATCAACAACTCAGATGGAAGTTTGATGAGTGAGTAGCAGTAACTCATCCACCCTGAACATTCATTTTTACTGTATTGAGCCACAGTGGCATCAAGTTTCACAAAAGCCTGAGTATTTATCTCTCCTCGTTTAGGTCTACAAATGATCTCTAGAACAAATTAATCAAAAGCAAGAAGACATTTGAACATTTACACTATGACCTGGCAGGAGAACTCACAATTGAAAATTAAGAAGTTCATCTTCAGTTCCCACATAGCTTAGGTTGGACATAAGCAAGAATTAAATTCCAAGAACTGGATTGAGCAAAAGGAGAGGTTATGATCCAAGAATCCTTTCTGACCTTAAAAATTCCTATGAATTCCTTGCCATATACTGCCATTATGTTGATTTGTTTTACAACAGCAATATGAATGTCTTTTTCAGATAAAATTAATCTGATTTAGGATTTTATCTTTTAGATAATTTGCCAGTCCCAGCAATTGTTCTTCAAATATATCACACTCACTTCTGGTAAAAAAAAAATAAAATAAAAAGATGATCTTTCTTGTCAACTACACCACCATTTGGCACAGTTCATACACTCAATTAAAGAGCATTTTACTATACCATAATTCAGCATCTTATCCAGGCTTCCAGAGGTAGATGACACTCCAGTTGGGAACAACACCCACACAAATTAATCACTAGTAAATGATATGTTTCATACATCTAGAGCAGTGTTGAAATAATGCATGATAATGTTCTCTTACAGAAACATTCATGCCCCAATGGCACAGAAACATTAAGGAAACCCTACCCTTCATAAAAAGCAAGATGGACAGATTACTTGTACTAAGGCTTTGTAATACTTTCAACATGAAGTCATCTCTGCAGATCACATCTGATTGTTATCAGAATGCTAATTATAGGGCTGCTAACACAAGGTCACCCCCGCTCCCCCAGCCTACCACCTAGCATCTTTAAGTCATCAGTGCAACTCCAAATATTTGCAAATACTATTGGCTAACCTATCTAAAATGAACATCAAACTGCTGAACAGCTTTTAGCTAACATTCCTGATCATCTCCCCCACCGCCCCCAATTCTCATTTAGGGGGAGAGTTGACACCTTGAAAATTTCAATTCAACATTGAAACAGGAGGCAATCACTAGGAATGAAAGCCTGTAAAGTGACTTTTCCTGCATTAACACAATCCAGCAGGGAAGGAGAAGACCATTTTCAATCTATGTTAACCCCAGGCTTATTTAGAAAGAGAAATCATACCATTTTCGGTCTTCACTGGACTAAGCCAAACAAATAAAGCTTTTCCAGTTTTCTCCCTGAGGTTCTCCACTGCCCAGGCATCCCTATAGCCCTTGTCTTGTACTATGAACTTGCCTTCCCTGAACGTGATGAGAACTGCACATGGTGTGTCAGGCACAATCACCTCTCAGCCTTGTCCAATATAATCAATAAGTTCCTATTTCTTGTGGGAGTACCTTGTGTGATACACCCCAGGCTGATATTTGCTTTCTTTGGATCTGAAATCTGCTGCATGTCTAAACTCAGTATCAAGTCTTCTAACTCTGGAATGGACAAACCATTCTGACTGCTAGATGCTTGTTTAATTTTCTACTTCTCCTTGGAAATCCGATGGTGGAAAAGATTCCAGTTTAGATCTTCTCTCAAAAGGCCGTAAGAAACCAAAGCACAGGAGAAAGGAACATGCTGGAATTGATTTCATGCATATATTCTAAACTGAGGAAGTGTGGACTGGACGAACAGGTAGTGAGGTGGACTACAAACTGTCTGAAGGAAAGAAGCCAGAGAGTCGTGGTCAACTGGGCAGAGTCCAGTTGGAGGCCTGTAACTAGTGGAGTGCCCCAAGGGTCAGTACTGGGGCCAGTATTATTCAATATATTCATCAATGACTTAGATGAGGGAGCTGAGTGTACTATCAGCAAATTTGCTGACGACACCAAGCTGGGAGGAGTGGCTGACACACCAGAGGGCTGTGCTGCCATCCAGCNGTTGTGGAGTCTCCTTCTCTGGAGATATTCAAAACCCGCCTGGACGCCTTCCTGTGTAACCTCATCTAGGTGATCCTGCTCCAGCCGGGGGATTGGACTAGATGATCTTTTGAGGTCCCTTCCAATCCCTGACATTCTGTGATTCTGTGATTCTAGAAGGGAAGGATTGGTCTTTTTTATGACACCAAATGAAGCAGTGTATGTTAATCCAACAGATTTCAGGTTATTAGAAGTGCTAAACAATCTTTCCTCTTCCTTAGTAACTGCTAGATCACTTCATAAAGTTCATGTACAACAGAGCACTGGCCATCATTTCATGTCTTAAAGTAACAATTGTGAAGCTTTTTGAAAAGCATTTCCCCATTTTGATGCTGGCTGGCTAAGACATCACCCCACTGCTCAAGAATTCATGCTACTTGCACATCAGGCTGGAGAAGAACAAGCAAGATCAACCAAAGAACATTAAGGTAGTTTCCAGTTTAACAAATCTGTGCATTTATTCCTGCATGATGGTGCCTGTTGCATTAAGATTCAGGTCATTATAAATAACATTCCATCACAGAAGAGAGGAGAAATAAAGAGCCTGATAGGATTGCCACAGTCCTCAATCTCATAATTCCAAGATGCCAAAGACTATAGTTAAGGCACCAATTTCTCCACAGAACATTATGCTCCCTAGCTTTTCTAAAAAGCGTGGCATCATGGCATTAAATTCCTTGTGAATAAATCCCTGGCATTTCAAGTCATGTTCTTCCTCATTTCAGAAATATTACATTCCAATGAACTCTCAGGCCTCTCTCCCTGGATTTGGGGCATTGCTAATTTAAGTCTGTGAACCAAAAGGCTCAATTTTGCTTGCAAGTTAACACAGCCTCTCTTTATATGTCATGTCAAAACGAAACACATCTCCACATTCACTTTTCCCAGGCTTTGTTTAACCGGCTTACTTTTGATCCTCTGAGCCCTTCCCTTTAATGGGATGAAAGGTGACTTAGTGGCCTGATCCATATGAGCACATGAACCTTGAAGCAAAGGCCTGAAGCCAAAGAAGCACTTTGGACTTAGTAAAGCCATTCATATTTTGTTGGCCTAATTCAGTTTAGTCAGAAGGTGAGTCATTCCCAGTGCACATCCACTGAAAACAGGTTTCAAAGTTTTGTAAACTCAGCTCTGATACTACCCTGCAGGGAAACCATAACAGGAATGGCAACAAACATCTCACTTAGCAGAGCACTAAAACAAACAAATCAAAGACTAAGCAAAAAAAACACCTCCACAAAACTTCCCCTTCATTTGAGTCCACTCTCTGATGAGACTGCGGTAAATGTGACTGGAGCATGAATCCTACACTTCAAATCTTTCTGTTCAGAGAGGGATGGAGCTAATAAGAGTGACTGTGGTGCATCACCCAGCAGAAACTATGTGTGCCTGCAGCAGATACACACTCCAAGTGTAATTGAAGCCTTGGTTAATAGGTTCCTGCACTGCATCAACCTAGTCCCCAGCCAGGCAATGTCATTCCAAGGTTTCTGGCTCACAAATCATTGATTCCTGGCGAAGGAACAGCTTCCTGCACTTAGACAGCTTTTCCCTTTATTACCACCTTCAAGGTACCTTGTCCTTAAATTTTCACCAGGGAATATTCAACCTTTACAAGCTTTCCCTACCACTACTGGCCCTCTCACCTCTAACGAGAGGGGTGCAAAGCCACAAGCCCTGCCCATAGCAAACCCATCATTCTCTCAGGGTGGAACAAAACCATGTTGGTGATCTCTGCAGGTCACTCTCCCCAGCATATTTTGCCACTAGGTGACAGGTCTCTTTGCTAAAATGAATGCTTAGTATCACAGAAACAATGTTGTTGAATAAAGGTCAAAAAGCCATAAGGCATTCACAAAAAAAACCCCTGAAATCCCCCAAACTGCTGAGCATGTTTTACTTCACACACATGGTGACACAAATGGCTGAATCATAATTCATGTGTCTTAAATGCATGGATTAAGCTGCAATGTGCTTGTATGTAATGATTGCATATAAAAGTGCTTTTCTTGTTAGTCTGTCAAATGCACTAGACTTGTTGCTTACAGGAAATAATGATTTAGCTCCTATCCATAATTTTCAACAGCTGAAATATACTGGAAGACATGATGTGGTGTATGTGTGGCTTCAAAAGTTATTTACTTGCCAAAGTTTAAGGGATGTATTTCTGGTAAAGAAAAGAAAAAACAAACATACCAAAATTCCTTACACATCTTATTCTGGAATATTTGTTTAAAATAATGAGCAATTCCCATAGAAACAAACTATTCATTGTAATTTGCTATATGACAAACCAATTACTGATATTTATGTTTGACCAGACAAAAGTTGCTTAACTATTAAGAATAGCTAAAAATATAAAGTAACTTTTATTATATTTGAAAATGTGGGAGAGGTTTCCCCAAAGGTATGCACCAGCTTAGACCAAGATATTTGTAATTTTATTTTCTATTGTAAAAAGTGTTCTGTTTACAAAATTATTGCCAGTCTGGGATTCCTCTGGAAATACAAACTACAGATAACACTGCACCGATATTTGTTTTTAGGACAAAACAAGGAGCACTCCCAATAATCCACTTTCAAATACATTTTAAGCACAGTTTGTTTAGGAACTACATTTGCCTGTAAAGGTACATAGGATACTTTGAGTAGCACATTCCCTTTGCCAATATTGGAAGTCTAATAAGAAATGCTGAAGATATTTTCATTGAAGGCTTTTTTGAAATGAGCTTATATGGCTTTCAGCTTCCCTTTTACTTTCATATAAAGAAGCTAAGCCTAAGTTTTCAAGCGTGACTAGTAATTTTTGAATACACAGCTTCAGATATTTTGAAAAATGTGGCTTTTGAGATATTTAGCACCTTGTGCGTGAAAAGGAGTATTTTCTTAAAGGTTCTGAAACAATACAATTTTGGAAGCACACAAAATCATGGGCCATTTCTGAAAATCTAGCTCTGTTCTCCAGCCTCTATCTATCCTACTTGTTTCCCATTCCCTGTTATTCACCATCCCCAACCAGATGGCTCTCCAAATTCTCTCCCTGACACCCAAAACAGATATCCTCCTCCACAGATAAGGACTTGATGTAAAGTAGCGCTCTCCCTGCTTCATTTCCTTCTTTCACCCTAGTCATACCTTGTAATTTAGGGCTGGTCAACATTTGCTTTCAAACTATTCTTTGCAGAAACCCGGCATTTTACAGATCACAAAACTGAGGTAGACACTCCTGGTGAAAAAAACACATTCAGCTGTCAAACCCAACAGCAGCTGGAGTTGCTCAAAAATTCAAGCTAGTAATAATAGATATCTACAGCACTCTCATAGCAGAGATGGATGTGGGATGCAGCAAGTTAAGACCTCCTGTCTGCAGCTAGGACCCTAAATCTAACAGAGAAACAAATTAAAAACACTGCAGTTGAGTTCTTCTGTCCTCAACGCTGACAGATAGTAAAGATTTTTTTTCTTTACCTAGAACACCCAAGAATAGGCAGACTGAGATTGTTTTATCCCTTCTTAGCAAGTCAGGGTTCACCCCTGCAATTTTTAGCCTAAAGGTGTAAGGTACATCCTCAACTTTGTCCTCACCATTAAACACTCCGTGACAAAAGCTCCAAGGCACAGGTAAGTTTAACCTATTAACTAGCTATAATTGCCTTTTATATCTTAGCATTTAACAACATGTTACTTACTCGGTTTTAAAAACACACCTTTTTCCCAGCATACACATATAACAAGCTCATATGGGTCCAACATAACAGCAGTAGACAGACTAGATCTCATTCCAAGATGCATCTGAACCAAATGTCCCTAGAAGTCAATAATGTGGTGATTCATTCAATAGGATAAAAGTTTTCATCCTACGAAATACCAAAGCGTGGACAAATGGCCCAGAAAACGCTGCACACAGGCTTTTTTCTTGAAAACTGTCAAATTTTGTGAGATGACATAACCCGGGATTAACACATACATAAATTCCAAATTGCTGTTCTGCTGTTTTTTGAACTGATAAGGAGGAAAAATTAAAAGGAATACTAAATATTTCAGTGATACTGGAATTAATGTAGCATTGCAACAGATAGCGAGTCAGCTGCCAAAAATTACTATGAAAGATAATATTTAATGCAGAGTGGTTATTTTTCCCCAAAAAAGATGCAAGCACATTTATTTTTTTTTTGGCAGTGAAGACAAAGCCTATTGTCAAAAAAAAAATCAGTCCCTCCCAAAACCAACAGCTCAGGTACAACTAAGTGTAACTGCTGATGGAAGGCAGTTGAGTCAACAACCTTCAATCACATCTTCAATTGCTTCCCCTTCAAGGAAACGCTTGGGTAAACGTATTTCTTCTTGAGAGGGAACAGTCAGAGCAACTGGAAGCCACACAGGTTCTATGTTTAGGAGCAGATATGGATGCAGCCAACACATCTCAAAGAAACTCTGGCTAAACTGGGAAATGGGATGAAGAGCAAAGCTAGACTGTTTTGGTCCTCAAAGTAAGGGAACACACGGATGGGTCTACTTAGATCTGGAGTAACTACTGTCATGCAATGTCCTGAGCTTATGCTCTTTCCTATTAAAAACCATTTTAATTCAGATTGTGTGCTGATTTACAAACCACCACAGTCAATCAGGAGTTACTGAGGACCAATAAATTTAGAACAGTACTTTCGAGTTTTGCCTGAAATGGGGAAACTTTTTTTCTGGCCACATAGACAGTGAGCAAAAAATATTTGCCCTGGAATGTTTTGTCAAGGAAAGACCACAAAAAATCCTGACTGTAGCATACTATACAGTAGGACTATGACTGCATTGAGTACAGTCAAGTGACAGTCTGAAAAGTGAACACACCTCAGACAAATAGTAGGAAATCAGAGACTGAAGCTCACTGATGTTTTGTGGGAAAGTTAAAAGCATCAGTCACTTGCTAAGTGTGTTATCAGAATAAAACCACTTCAGTGCTTACAGTATTAGAGAAAAGAAAAGGGGAATACTGACTACTAAAATAAGGATAAAAGAATTTACTGTCCACCTGATGCACACATTATGCTTTTCACAATACGTTTCATTTTCTCTTTCATTTTCACTCTCTACCAACGGTCAAAGTTTTGTCTACATGGCAAAAACTAAATCATTGCTGACAAATGGGTACAGCCAAACACGATTTCCTTTGTCTACACTTGTAATGAGAGACATCCTCTGCTCTAGTTCAGCTGCACCCCTCATTGTCAACAACTGTCAACAGTGGTTCAATTTAGCACACCAAGGAGAGCCCAAGCAATTTGGAAAGAATGATTTAAGCTGAGTGGGTCCAACCCGGCTCCTCCAGAACACACACGCAGAACAGCCAATGCAAGAAAAACATTTAAAAATTATTAGGAAAATGAACAGTAAAAACCCACTAGATCTGGCAAAGGGATTGAAAGCATCTGAAGTTACTTAAGTGTTGTGACCAAAAAAAACCAAAACCAAAATCAACCCAACTGACTTGTCAGTTGTCTAAGTAACAGAATTGCCCATTTTTCCTTCACTTTGTCAGAGAGAAGTTTGTGATAAAGAATACCAATAATCTTATTTATTTTACTTTAAAAAAAAAAAAAATCATAAGCCTTACAAACTGAAAAAAACAATCACCATAGCTAATTTGGAAGGGACTCTGACACTTGCCCTATAGAAGGTAAATCCAACTAAAGCAGATTGCTCTGGTGGCATCTACCATGACTTTAAATCATGTCAATATTCCCTCTCACACTTTAACAGCCAAAAGAATTACAATCTGCTTGGATTAATGCAGCACAGTCATTAGGCTGCCAATTAAATCTCACTTCTGAGATTGTGTGATCTGAGTCACCAACATCTGCAAATATCTTTACATCTTGTGTAATAGCTGGCCTCAGATCTTGATACACTAAAGTAAAAAGGCCTTTTTAATGGCTCCCACATTATTTTAGACTTACAACTTCATGATGACAGCAGCTTCTCAAAACAGCCCATGAATCAAATTTATTATCCAGTTTGTCATGTGGGATTTTCTTAACTCTAAGCCAATAGAGCAACAAGGAATCAAGGTCATTGTTTATATTGCATGAATAAAAATTAACCACCTGTTCAAAATTTTTTCTTTTGACATTGATAGCTATTTGGTCTCATAGACTTTTGATATATACGGCATCCACCAGTTGCGGTACACATCTGGGAACGTGTGAGAAAACACTCTTGAACAGCATCTCCTCTCATGCCAGTCTGTCTAGACTTTAAAAACAGATTAAAAAAAATTAATCTGTCGGCCATCCTACTACTTCCAACATAAGTAGTTACATATGAGAAAGACAATCCAATTGCTGGTGCTCACTCCAGGAATTAATTTCCTCCCCAAAAGTATCATTGAATATTTAAGCAGATCAGTGATTTTCAAATCATGGTTTAGTGATAAAAACAGAAAGATCTTTCTAGCTGTACAAATCAACTGAAGAAAGAAAGAAGTACTACCTTCAACCACAGAAGATGTTAAGATAGCGATTTTTTTCCTTAAATTAGAGCCATGAGGCATAACAAAACATATGCTATACAGACCTAAGGAATGTTACCCTTAAAAATTAATTCCAGTCATCTTTTAATTTCTTCAACAGTTACTTGCAGTACTTGCCATACCAGGGAAACAGCCACTGTTTATGACCAGGAATCATAGGGCATAACCAATAAACACACCACCTAACAGTAACCACAACAAAACCCAGCAAACCTCACTTGAAGTGCTCACCCACGAAGTTTCTCTACAGAGTTTACTTTGAGGTGGACTGCTGCAAGTGACCCACAACCATCTACAGCAAGCACCTGCTTTCACATCCCAAGATGGCCAAGCTGATGCCCTGAGCCCTTCCCCACCAGAAACAGGCACACTGTGGGCAGTACCTCCTTGATCCGCTTCACGAGCGCATTCTGATCAAAGGCAACCGCTTCTGCACACTGGTGAAGATGATCTTGGTACCGGAGACACAGCTGCAGCACCTGCTGGGGGTCCAGCTTTTCCAGTTTGGTGTTGGTCGGAGAGGTCTGGCCACTGAGGAGTCCTACAAGACAAAGGAAGGACCAGAGTTAATCTCTTCATATAACTAATTCAGCTGCAAGCTGAAAGGCAGCAGAACAAACCCAGAAGAAAAGCTGTATATAAGGAGTAATAAAAAACTAATTCAGCATCTTAAGCTACTGAATGGACTTTAACAATGTAATAGTCCAATGAAGGCTAAAAGTGGGAAGGGCATGGATTGAAGATTTACGGACGTTTAGGATTTAGAGCAGTACAAAGAACAGTTTGCCATACAGCTTAGCCCTTCTTGATCGAACATAAACACAGACTCTAAATGCAGGTCCATAAACCACATCACCTTGTTTTTCAGCAATATGCTGCATAAAGCAAGTTCCTGTTTCTTATCCACAAACAATCCTAAACTGTGAAAAATTAACCCCCTCCTCATTTATGTATGTCAGAAGAGGAAGGAGTTGAGATCTGCATTCCCATATGGGCATGAGACTCAAACTATTTTCACTAGAATCATGCTGTCAAACCCAGAGTTCTGAAAATTCACTGGTCCCTCCAGACAAACCTGAAAAAAAACAATGACCCACCCAGGTTAAATTATTAGGGGTGAAATGTCCATGATTTGCCTACCTCACCTCTTTTAAAGCTTCAGAACCCCTTTCATCTTCCAAGATTTTTTCTTTACAATCTCAAAGACTAGCAACTTCTTTTTTTCTTTAATATGGAACTAAGATCCTCACCTACTCCCATGACCAGGTTTCACAAAAAGGCTCACCAAAAGAACGTATTAGGCTTAAGACACTGGCAATATCCAGAGGAGCAAAATTGTCCAGAGAAATTTCTCCTGCCTACACAGTGCAGCTTGAGAACCTTTGCTGAGCTCAAGTGTATGTGTGCTATACTGACAGCTTTCGCCAAAGCTGCTGGAAAACATGATGCTAAACTCCAAGGCCATCTTTTTTTTTTTGCTATTTCATTTACATACTTTAATTTCTTTTTCCTTCAGCATTAGCACAACTCTTTTCTTGTTGGGACACCATGTGTGACAAACAGCACATACACAGAATCTGCTTTTCCCAAAACATCCATCAAGCTGTGTAAACTGAATTTGTGACTGCACGCATGTGCCCTTTGGGACTCAGTTTACAGGCAGGAAAAGACATTAAAACAGCAAATGTAAGCAAGTATCACACTAAGCAATTAAAAAGCAATAAATGCCAGTTATTTGGATTGGAAAAGTTCTTCTAAGAATGTATCTCAGTAGGAAATGGAAACTATTTTGGATGGCCCCCGTGCCTATTGGAAGCTATAACTGGTAACAGTGAGTTCTTGCCAAAACGCCAGAACAAGATAGAAACCAAGATGTAAGTCAGAAGCATCTTATGAATTTGAGGAAGTTAAACTTCTTTGAAACCATTTGCAGACAGAAATGAAAACAAAACTAGAACAGCAACTTAAGCAGATATAATTAAATAGGTTTACTTTTCATCAACACTCAACATCATATTCTCTCAGGATGCTCTCAATTATCCTCCATAAAAACCTTCTTTCCACATTGTAAGAGGAAAAAAAGACAACTTTGTTTTTCTGACTTGTTGCCCACTACAATTACTCTGCCTGAGTCAAGAGGTCAAGAGAGGAAACAGACACTTCACAATTTAGTTTCAAACCCCTCTATTAGCCAATAGTCAAATTCTTTTCTTATGTTTCAGAAAAAATCACCTCAAACAAAATCTTAGTTCCAGCAACATCAACTGCAAATCTTTCAAGACTACTTTCTGTTCTAGTGCAAAACTCTAATAGGAGCAAACCCAACAAAGGAAATAGGACTTTTTAAATGTGTGCGTTACGTGTTCCAGTGCTTCCTCAGTTTGTTAATTCAAATCTTCTATAAAATTATCTTGTCAGGATAAATGTTCAAATAATGTTGTCAACTTTTAATATGTTGAATCTTCACATAGGAATGAGGAGTTCACCATACACCTGAGGCAGTTATCCTGTTTCTGCCCTGATCAAATACATGATGCTATCAACCAACTAATGGTCTTTTATTACTAATCTCTCACCAACTTCAAGAGGAGGAAGAAAATTAGACTGTATTTAAGAGATTTAATTAACATGGAGTGTGTATTTTGGCCAACTTACACTGCTTGTGAGAATTTTGAAGATGAATAGGCCGAAGACTGTAAACTGAGCTATAAAGGAACAAGCTACTCAAATTTACATTATATACTTACAACCTTGTACAGGTTACATAATGCTAAAAGCAAAATCAACTAACTGTAAGGAGACTCTAATTCACCATCAAGAAAAACACAAGTTCAAGCAAAGGGAGACATTAACTGTTCAGCTGGAATTCCTTCATAATAAGGTAGAGGTGGAAATACAATCTAGTACAAATGTTTGGAGTAGCAATAAAAAACAAACATCATAAGCTGCTTAAAGATAGACTATGGTATTATTTTGGGTGATGTAGTTGGGAGGAGCCAAAGGAATTAGCTTCTCCTGATACCTCTGGGTTCATGCTGACAATGCAGAGAACAATTAAGCTTAGAGTTTCAACCTTCAGGAAAGGAAAAAGTAAACAGCAGCATGAGAAAGGTCACACAGTCTTCCACTTGGCAGAAACACCCACTGTCAAGAAGCAGATCCAGTATTTTTTGTTGTTCACAGTAACTACTTCCTATTCACACTATAAATATTAACATTTTCTTAACATTGACATGCCCCTCTACTCTGCTTTCACAAGACCCCACCTGGAGTACTGCATCCAGCTCTGGAGCCCCCAGCACAAAAAGACATGGACCTGTTGGAGAGGGTCTAGAGGAGGGCCACAGAAAATGGTCAGAGGGCTGGATACCTCTCCTGTGAGGACAAACTGAGAGAGCTGGGGTTGTTCAGCCTATGGAAAAGGTGGCTCTAGGGAGACCTTATAGCAGCCTTTCAACACTCACAGGGGGCCTGTAAAAAAGACAGAGAGACTTTTTACCAGGGCCTGTTGTGACAGGACAAGATACAATGTTTTTAAACTGAAAGAAGGCAGGTTTAGATGGGATGTAAGGAAGACATTTTTTTATGACAACAGTGGTGAGACATTGGAACATGTTGCCCAGAGAAGCTGTGCTTGCCCCATTATTGTAACTATTCAAAGCCATGTTGGATGCTGCTTTGAGCAACCTAATCTAGTGGTAAATGTTTCTACCCACATCAGGGGGGTTGGACTAGATGACTTTTGAAGGTCCCTTCCAACTCAAATCATTCTGTGATTTTATTAATTCACTGCATTTTATTTTTTTAGCAAGTCAGTAGCTTTGCTCCAGAAGAGGAGTAAGTCATCTTGAAACTTCGTGGAAGAGAGAGAAACTGCAACCAGTCAGATCCCAGAGAAGTTTTGCCATGGAAGCCCAGGGGGCAGAAACAGAGATATGCAAGGCTGGAAAGGATCCTCTTGTGCCATGGAACCACATCTCTTCCCTTCCTCTCCTCCCCAGCAACAGACAGTGAGCCCAAACAGGTTTAAAACAGTACCTCCTCCATAAGCTCTACACTTAAGAGCCAGCAGCATACTTCCCTATACCCATTTAAAACTTGAGGTCCACAAGAAAAACCCTGAATCAAAAGTGAGACACAGAAAAGAGTAGGGGGTTAAAAATTATGTTGATGGTATCCTTTGTTCCTATACTAACAGAAAGTTGAGGAGATACCTAAAAGCCTCAAGCAATTCAGCCCTGAGAAAACTTCATTTCTAGAGCAGAGATGGTCAGCACTGTGAACTTCCAGGTATTATTAAATGACTCTCCTCTTGAAAAATCACTGCTTCCTTCTTAAAGACTTGTCCCACACTTTGAACTCTCCACTGAATAGGGCCATTCCTCAGTGACTGGTCTACACACAGTTTGTAAGAAGATATGAGATCATATCTGATGCAACAAAATACTTATTAGGTCGCTCTTACAAGTGCCAAAAGGGGAAGAGACAGGGGTCACCGAGTAGTTCAACCTCACTCCCAAAACAGCCAGAACTTGAACCTGGTCACCAGCACATCCCAGAGCAACTGACTGCTGAGCTACGAACTCTTCTTGACTGAGGAAAGGGTGTTCCTGTGATTTGGTCTGTGTGATTAGTACTCCCTGTCCCCCAAGAGCACAGTTCTGCTCTTAAATGGGAAGAAAACAGAGTCTAAAGTTTTAATTTTTTATTAAATTGAATACTCATTTTTCAAGCTGTTGGTTCTCTTCCAAAGAAGCAAGCACACCAGGATTCATCTTTGCACTGTTTGAAACCTCAAGAAGAGACTGCTTGGCACATGAGTGATGCAACATAGCCCAGCATGACAAGGAAAGACGGCATCGAGGATATCATAGCTTGGGAAAAACAAAACCGGGGAAATAGGAGAAGGACTACTGCAGAACTTTAGAGCATAAACCAAAAATGCTTTGGCAACTGTCAGACATGCACAGTCTTGGCCATCAAATTACCTTGTAAAACAAAGAAGAAGACAGACTACATCATGTGCCTGCCACGATGAAGAGAAGCCAAGATCTCCCACCTACTCTGGATACATCTGATTAGTAAACAGCATGCCCACAAAGGTGATAAAGAGCAACTGGGACAAAGAAAGATTCACATTTAAGCTCCTAAATGGTGCTTTAGAAAAAAAAAAGCCAATACACCAAGTATGTCATGCATAGAGAAATATCATATATCACTACAAGGCTAGCTGACCCACAGACTTGACAAATCTGTTATTGTTTCCATATTCCTTGGCAAAGCAGAGGCATGTTAAAACCATTTTCCTCCTACTTAGTCATCTCCTTGTTGGTTCCAGGTCAATATACGCTTCCAACAAATCAAATCCTACTGAGCAGAAGAAAGCTGTTAGTTGAAAAAGCATTTTTATGACTAGAAGTTAAGTTCTTGAAAAAATGCTTTACATGCTATAGTGATTCTACACACATACAGAACATAGTAACCTCACCATAGTTATGCTCTGCTGCTTTAATGGAAAATCCTAACAACTTGAGTGCTTTCCAACCCGAAAAGTATTAATATTTCTTTTTGACTTCTATATTTCCACTTTTCAATCCTGTTTTCAACCAGTAACAGCAAACAATACAAAAAGAAAACCAATAGGTCCACAGTTGCTAATTTATTACTACAGACTGCAAAGCACATGATGCTGTGGTCTTGTTACTAATTTTAAGGCCAGAAAGACTTGCTGTCATCACCTAACCAATCTTTCTGTGGAATATAAGAGAGGGCTTTAAAAGTAACTTCTTATTTAATCATACCAGAAGTCTACTTTGCCCAGAATACTGCTTCCAACACTTGACAACACTGGACATTTAGAAAACACCTTTATCAGTTTTTCTTCCTCTGCCACAACTTTCCTGCTTCTGTAAGTTATTATTAATATTTTCAGGCACAAAATACTGTGCTCAGTGAAGTCTGGATACTTGAATTTTACTAATCCTTTTTGAAAGGTATACATTTGTCACCACAGTATCCTGTGGCAATAAGTAAGATTCTCATTTACGCACAGCATGAAGAAAACTCTTCACTTGCTTAACACTTGCTACTCTCTAGTTGTTCTGTGAAACAACAGAAACCTATAGAGCAGGGTGTACTTTCTCCCATCATCTTTCCAAGCTCAAGAACCCCACTTGAAGGGGGTTCTTGAAACATCAGTCTCTTCTCCCACAGAAGACTTGATTTTTGATTACCTCTGTAACCACTTCAAATACCTCCAGCTTGAGGCCTGATCAGCCTCCTTAAAAACCAAGTCAATTCTTCTACAATGCATATTGGTTACACCCCTCACAGTTCAGTTGCTTCTATAATTGCTACTCCTTTGCTGAACCTACTCATCAGCAACACCCTTTCTAAGAGCATGCATTACAGTGTATTGCACATGTCATCACTTCTTCTCCCAAGAGCAAGGTTAAATGAAGCAACAGATTACACACCACAATTAGCAGTAGTTTGTCAACTTTACAGAAGCATTCCTGGTCCCTGTTTCTGGAAGTTTATTACTGTGTACATCACCATTTTCTCTAAAATGGCTTTTGTGAACACTTCTTATTTATCCTCGTAAAGAATAACATACTTCTTTTATAGCAAATGCAGATTCAACTAATAGATTTTCCTTTTCTGAAATTCCTCTCTGAAGACAATCCCACAGACTCTTCAACAAGCTTCTGGAGAATCTAAAAAGCATACAACTTTTATCAAGCTAATAGAAAGCTGTTTTCAAGGAATTCCTACTCTGGTCTCCCAGTGTTTTCCTATTGAACCTGCTGGAGTTTGTAATCTTCTGCTCTCCTTACACAAGCTTCTTTTTGACCCTTCTTTTTGTATATGTGTGTGTGAGTATCTTTTTGCCTACAGTTCCCTTCACACTGCTTTAACTACACTGGTTTTCCCTCTCTTACCCTTCAAAATCATCTGTGCTGCCTGTAATTTACCTTATTTCAGCTGTTCTCAATTTCTCCTCTTACTATCCTCATTTTTTATGAAACTCCTCTTTATAAATTTAATCCAAGACAGTAAAACCTTTTCAGCTCTTTGTTGAACTTGAATAGACTATACTTACTATTAACATAACAGCACTGAGTCATTTCATTTACCTTTATTAAGACAGCACTAGTTTTAGCTTAAAAAGCACTAGTGATTTGCAAGTCTCCACGAGTTTTCCTCTGTTCGAAGAGTATTTAAAAAGAAATAAAAATTTTAAAAAGTCAACCCCACAACTTGCCTCATCAAGCATTTCTAAAGCTCTTGGGTAAAAGCTACCCAGTCTGACCAACTTCTTAAAGTCTGGCCTTTGTGGCCACAGGTTAACTGCTCTAGTCACACTTGTTGCTATTTGCATGGGGAGATGGTTTTGCCTAGTACCTTCAGGCATACTAAGTACTAAAAAAAGATCCACACAAGAAACAGATGAAATTACATCCCTAAAGACTGAGTCTTCTTTCTTGATCATTATTGCTTGCACAAGTTTGGAGGTAGCAACTTGCTGTTAGCCGAGATAAAGAGCTCATTTCCATGTACACTCCATGCAGGAGGACTTTAATATGACCTATGGAAAAGAAGCTGCACGTATTTGCAACAGAATAAACAGCATTAAAATACTTCCAAATAGATAGGGTAATCAGATTTACAGGGCTCTTATTGCCTAAATGCATTTAATTTTTATTGTGGGCTTCTTCCTCCCTTGAAGATTAAGAAAAGACTACATTTTCAGCAAAGCCTGAAGAGTTAAAATTCCTATTTTGGGATGTTGTTTGTTTTGTTGTGGGGTTTGGTTTGTGGTGGGTTTTTTGGAGGGCTGGGGGGTGGTTTGTTTGTTTTAATAACACCTTAGTTAGGAAACATCAAAATTGATACAATCAAATTTGGAAACCCAAGCCACCCATAAGAAAAGGTCCTACACCATAGAATCATTAAAAGTCAACCATAAAGAAACTGAAGGAAAATAAAATCACTGCTACTCACTCAGCAATCTTTAAGCTCAAAAGTGGGTGACCACATGATCTTTTTCACAGACCAGTTTATTTTCTAAAATATGTCACTGATAAAACACCTTGTAATAAAATATGTATTCACTCCAAGACAAAAGTTGGCTTTGTCGACTGTGTATTTTCAATTCCTTTGAACTTTAATGGGGGAACACAATGACTGTAGGCAAACTGAATAGTTATTATGTGAGCAAAGAACATATTTGTATTGTGGCAAGGAATGTTGGCTGTAACAGCAGATTTTCCCTCTACTTTGGAGTGGTACCATGTGATCATTTACTTCTGCATGGGTGACAGATGGGCTGAAGACTCATCTTGTCACATCGTTTAAGAGGCAACTTTTGTGACCGCAGAGCTCAAATATGCTCCCAGTATGAATACTGTGCCTCAGCCTCCTAACACAGTGTAAGCTATTGCCTACAAGACATTACCCACCGAGTTGGATAAATCACCTCCCCTTTTGTTCCTCCACCATTTGTTTAAAAAATCCCCAAATTAAGAAGATTCAAAACATTTAGGTTTCTATAAAAACGTAGTTTGCTACAATTCTAAGACAAAACCACCACACTCTTACAGATTTCCACTTATTAAGGTCACATAATTTACATCAGATGAAATAATGATTCAGAGAGGGTTTTGTTATTATTATTATTATTAATTATATTAAAGGAGTATTTGTGTATGATATTTCTGATTTCCTGTTAAGCCTCATTTTTGCTTAGAACTAGATCCTGCAAAGATTTCTACACATCATTAGAGCTTCCTCCTGTCACATAGAGATGGCTATATATAAACTATAACCCACACACAATTTTTTGCATGACAGAAGTTTGCAGCTTCTCTAGTGAGATGAGTTTTGCCCCATGCTCTGTATGATTCACAGAGCAGTTAGCACAACTGAGCCTGATCACAACTGGGACTTTGAAGACTGCTGCAAAATACAAGTGTCTCAGTGATACAAAATACTTCTAAATTAAAATTTCCATTAGAAAAGAAGTAAAACACAAAGAAATCAGAAATGCTTCCGCATTTGGCTTGTTAGAAACCTGAATGTCCTAAAGGAAAATACAGCACACCATCTGCACATACCAAGATTTCAGTCTGTGGCTAGTTAGATATGCCTCTCCAGAAGTATGAGATTGCCAGTGTAACACCTTCAAAAAGTCACTACCAGCTGCCATAAAATTGGAAGCATGTCTACTGATACCTTTCTTTGGAAGCTTCAGGTAGGGAAAAAGGTACACAATATACTCTGAAGAAAAGCACACAGCTACGTCTTCCCAACTATAACCAGCCAAGATCCTATTTGGTCCATCTCCCCACCGTTTTTTTCACTTCTAGAGCACAGAAGCAACATGGGAAAGAAGTGGTTTTGAATATGTGGGTGCAATATCGTATAGCCAACTTCCTGCAACAGACCCCAAAGTATCAAAAAAGGAACCAGGCTGGAAAGATGGATGGGAAGTGAGAGATGATGGCCCTATGTCGTGCAACAAGCTGTATTTACTCTGCAGCAACATTTAAAAAAAAACAACAAACAACACAACACAACAAAAAAACCCACAACACATCCAGAAAGACCCAAGACCTACCATCACCTGATTATGTAAGCACATGATATCCACAGGCTACAACTGATCCCATTATCCTAAGTACTCTACAAATCAAAAGGCCAGAAGACTAAACGTCATTTTATAAGATGAGGAACAGAGGCACCAAGAAATTAACTGATTTATCTGAACCCACATGGAAACTGCTGTCCTTCAGCCTAATGACTTCACCACCAGAGCATCCCTCCCCTTCTCTTGCCCTCAAATACCAAATGCCAGCAGGGCGGGCGGCAGCAGAGCCTGTCTCAGCACTGAGCATCCACACGGTCTCTCCCACACAGATTTTCAGACGTCTAATAAAGGTTCATAAGACAACCAGAGCTAAATCAACAACTTCTTCCCTCTGACCCCCTACATACATGCTCCACAAACTCCCATCTTCCTCATCATGTGCCTCACCACAGCTCTTGCACAAAAAACCATTTTCTTCACTAAAACCACAGAGAACTAATCCGGTGGTTTCCTTTTTCCTTTAGAGTAGAAAAAGGAATCAGAGCACCAGGAGATGAAAAACTAGAGCTAGTCCCAGAAGAGGCAGGAGAGAGGGAAGGAAAGGACAGAGGGGGCCTTCTCCATTTTTTTCACATATGCAAAGCATTGAGAGAATCTCAACTTCACCTGTCCAACCCATCTTCCTTGAAATAATAGGACCTTAACTATCTTTCGTATCCCTCTCCCCCTGCAAAGTTTGTTTGAAATTTGCCAGCAGATGCAAAGTTTTGTGGCTGTAGATGGAAGAGAAAAGGAACAGCAGGAACAAATAAATTCAATTTATTTTAAATACAATTTTAAAAATGTACAAGGTAAAACTCATTTAATTCATTCTATTACTAGCAATAAAGATTAGCCTCATGGCAGTCTTTATTTTATTTCAGGCAAAAGTGCATGGATATTCAGCCACAGGACATAACACACATTAGCATAAAAAAAAAAAAAACAACAAACCAGCATTCAGGGGTTTAGAGGAAAGGTGACATCTGAAGTTACCTCTGAGCACAGGGACACCCACGTGAAGTTGAGGCACGTTTGCTATTCCACAATAACCAGCCTGTGTACACACACTAACCCGACATAAATTCAGTGGCGGCAGAGTACACTGTGCTGCTTTTATGAAGAGGCAAAAGCACACGCACAGGCAATTACTACAGCATAGCTGAAGTACTGCAAGCCTGAGCTCACAACCTAATTTTCTCCATGGTAACTTATTCACAGGCCTTGTGCCTGAGACCACGTTACAGGAAAGATGACTTAAGGCAAAACAGCCACTTCAGGCTCACAGATTATATCTCTGAGACGCCTGTAAATGTTGCATGCTTCTTCAACAAGTAACATCTTTGATTAGATTAACCAATACTGCTGTCTGTTGGTTTTCTTCAAACTTTTAGGCACTTTCTTCAGTTCAGATGCCAATTTGAGAGTTTTCTGTTTGCAATTTATTGTCACAGCATGGCACAGAGGAAGACTGATGAACAGGCCCATTACTTACTGATTTAGCAAGTTCAAGACTCCAGTTTTCTTTTCCAGAGATGGAGAAAACTTTTAAAAGTGACAGAGAAAAGTTTAGAGATTGCTTCACTGAAAGGGTTCCTTTTAAATAAGTGATAGGATTTGTTGATGAAATTTTTTATCGATGCCTTATAATTGCAAAAATAGCACAGTGCTGATTCTGGTATAACCATGATTTATATACATGAAACACACTTTTCATGTATTTCCTGTCATTTTTGTATCATCACAAGAAAGTAGACACCTGTGGTATTTTCTTCCTCTTTCCTCACAGAGGATTTCTGTATCCTATCAAAATACAGTCAGGAGTTAGACTTAAATAATCCACTTATGTTCTTGCAAACTCTATATCCTCAATAACAACTGCAGCCCCAAACCTTAAGGGTTTGAGAGAAGGCACATTGCCATAGTAAAAATAACATCATGGCCAAGAGTTATGGTCATGTCATGGCCTTTGTCCATTTTTTCAGGAGTACTATCTAAAATATACATTAAAGAGGCACTGTCCAAAATATACTATTGACACTTTCTCACCACAAGTCCTAGGAATAGTAACTTCTCTGTTACGTGCATTCAGGAAAATAGAGTGCAGAACAAGAGTCATTTTTAAGTGCAAAAGAGTTGACATCCTCTACTCAATTAAAATTTGGACGACATCTATTTCTTCTCTGAAGGCTTTACCAGCATGACATGGAATGGCTGCACTACTCAGGAGTAGCAAAGTCCAAGCAGGGCTGATGAAACTTTTTAAATGATACAACCCATATGTACATAGTTCATACAACATATACTTCACAGAAATTAAGTCATTTCTCCTTACTTTTTCTTATAAGAAGTTTAACTAGACTATTCTGTTTGTTAGGGTAAGTGGTTATCTATTAGTAAATCCAACTGAATAGAAGGAGAGAGAGTCTATCTGCTGAATTTCTCCAGTACAAAGTGAGGAACCATCACTTTAGGTACCTGGACACCCTCAGATAACTAAAACTTCTTTGGCAAACTCACTGCTCACACAGCACAAAATTATTCAGTAAGAGTCATTTTCTACTTAAAATGAACCTATCACCTGATATTTCTTCTGTGAACACCTGCTGCCAAAGTCTGAACCACCACTTCCATCCCTGTCCCAGCTCTCCCATCTGTATTTAAATATTTGAGTTTTGTTCCTACCTTCCTAACTCAAGTTAGCCAAACTCAAATGCTGATGTA
Source organism: Brachypteracias leptosomus (assembly GCA_013401335.1). NCBI lineage: Eukaryota > Metazoa > Chordata > Aves > Coraciiformes > Brachypteraciidae > Brachypteracias > Brachypteracias leptosomus. The sequence continues at coordinate 196,429 of VYZX01005629.1, forward strand.
CCTCTCTTTCTCAATCTGCTTTCTTTTCCTGCATCCACCAGAACCAATTTTAGAAGTAACTCAAGAAATACAATGGATGTTATTTTCTGAGCAGTATTAGTATCTAAATAACTATTACTGTTCCCAGCATTGTATTGCTACATAAGGGTATTTTCCCCAGCCAGAAGGAAACATGGAGCTGGCATGAAATTATAGGGACTAAATTTAGGATACTGAAATTCCTCAAAGGTTGAGCTGAGGGCAGAAGGACGAGACAACATACACACTATTTACTTTTGACAGTGTGTTTAAAAAACTAATCACTCAGCTTTGTGGGGCTTTATTAGGGCACCTAAAACATTCAACAGTTACACAGAAGTGGCCTGCTATGCTCTGTATTACCTCTGTGTTTATCATCTCCTGTCAAATACTGTCAGGTGACAAAGTGCCCTGAAGAAAGACAAAGCACAATAAGGAATCCTCAGCATGAAGTGTTTTAAAATACAAGGGGGAGAGGACCAAGTGAACTGCACCTACTCTGTAATAGACAGCTTATGTTCCCTTTTCACTTCTGTAAATAAACTATGTAGTAAAATATTATCAAAGACCATCATCTTACTATTAAAGTAAGCTGCTACTTAGGCAAGTTTTGAATACCTAATGACATTTGCGTGATCCTGTCCTTATAGGTAACCCACAGGTAACAGTAATCTAGGGAGTACTGTTTTTATCAGTCACAAGTAACAGCCTGGGAGCTTCTTGAGCCCCAGCTCCCCACGCTGGAAGACAATGACTCAAGTCCCAGTGTGGCCATCAGCCCATGGAGACACATCAGAGCCAGCCCCAACAACTTCTACATTCCAGCTCTGCCAAGCACGTGCATCACTCCCTCTGTGGTTAGAGATACCCAGAATATAACAATTAATTTCTTCCTCCACTTAACCCCCCCCCAAACAGTGCAGCTGTAAAGACATCCCCACCACCACCTCCTTTTTTTAAAAAATATACAGTCTGCTGCTGATGTGCTCACACACAGCACGAACCTATTTCCTAAGTCTGTCATGGAAAGTATCAGTCACTTCATAGTAAAACTTCGCTTCCTCACCATAACGGTTCTAAATACGTGGTAGGTGGAGCTTTGCCCATCCTAAATCACATCTCCCTCGAGGTGTTTATAAGCTCCATTACAAGACCTATAAAGTCTTTATAGCTGGGAAACCTCCCAGCAGTCAGGAAAAACCCCCTGTCCTTGTTTAAGAAGCTACTCTTGCAGAACTACATCTTGAGCTGATGGTTGAGTGCTCTGCCACTGAAAAGGGGATGAATCTTGTTCCTTTGCCATCCCTCCTGGCCATGCAGGCGAGGCCCTGTCCTTGCACCAGTTCTGTTTCTCACTGAGATCCTCCACAGATGGATTCAGCTCACAAACCCATCCGAAAACTACCCACTCATTGCTATTAGTTCCCCATCAGCCCACCAAGCCAAACTAGCTCACAAGGGGACAAACAAGGTGCAGAAGCAGCACAAAACACACAGCTATAGGTATGTCCTTCCTCTTCTCAGCTTTAGATCAGCCATCCCACTCTGGAGATGATCTGGAGACAGACAGATTCTTCCTCAATCTGGGCAGAGTCTGGCAAGCAAAATTATAAGAGCCCACCCAGCACAGGACTCAGTCTCGGCATTCTCTGAATATACTAAGAGAAAAAAAACAACACATCATATTATGGATCCATACAGCATTAGAACACCACTAGAGTATGTGAGGACATCCGTGTACTCCTTTTGCTCATAACACTAGAAAGTAAGCGCACCAGCCAACTGAAACCACTGAATAGTTACTCAACTGTTGAGTATTTTATCTGATACAGCTTTAAAAAAAAGAAAACAAGACTTTCTGGCTTGTTTTATTATAAGAGAAACTTAACAGCATTTCAATTAACACATCTCCATTGGATACTGATTATGCACAAAGCCAATAACAACTCTTGGTGAGGCTTTGGTGCTAGAACCTTTCTAATGATAAACAAGGGGCCTGAATCAGAGCACAGAGCTGCAACACTTGGCCACTGCAGCTTCTGTGTTGAGAAGCAAGGCTTGCTTCCCTAGCTCAGGCCTCCTGCCACAGCAGAGGAGCAGCATTTGTCTCCTCAGCCCCAAGTGCTCAGCCACCATGGGACTGCTCTGCCAGCAGCACCCAAGGCTCCTGGATCCTGCAGCATCCAGGAGGAGCCCTTGAGCAAGAGAGAACCAGCCAGACACCTCTTCCCCTCTGTAACATACTGCTGGGCAAAAAGGCATCCCAAGAAAACCATGTTATTCTATATTAATATATATGTATTATATATAGCCTATATTAATATAGAGAATATACAGATGCCCATAAATCTCAATTTCTCTTCACTAACCATCTGAAACAATACCTTGGTTTATGACACTGACAGCAATTAATTCTCATATTCTGTGTAGAAGGTTCTGACTTCAGGTAAGAAATAAAATACCAGGAATGGATGAGCTGTAAAGCCAACAACAGACTCGTTTCCAGGCAAATACTGTTCTTTGTTATAAAAATAGGGAGAGAACAAAAAATTGGGGAAAAAAAAGGCAGAACACTACCAAATTAAGTTTTCAAAATTACACATGAAAGAAATCGAAAAACTAAACATTTGGTGGAACATCATCTCAATTTGCTGCTATTTTAAAATTACAGAGGTGAGAAAGAGTTATTTTTTGCTACATTTGGCATTTTTAAAGCTCTTAATGGCAAATTGTAGAGTCTCAGCATTCCCATGAGACAGCACCTAGGACTTTTTGCTTTTAAAATGACTAAAGCTTGAAGAAAGGATCATGCTTCAACGCTTACAAGCGGTCTCTTGGTGTTGCACATCAGCCAGAGATAGGCTGCTCTTCCACAGCAACGTGCCACTGCAGTTTACACAGACACAGGCTCAGCTGTTGTGCTGGCACTTGCAGGGTAAGGGGTACCCAACCAGACCCAGAAGGGCTCCCTGCTCTCCCACCCACCTCCTTCCCCTTTCCCGGGCTTAGCACTCACACGGCTGTGAGACATAATGGTTCAAGCTGGCTGATCCAGCAAAAGCCTTTCAGTAGAACCACTTCTCCCTTCCATGGGTCCATCCAACCAAAGGATCTAGTGGCTGCACAGCCACCAAGCCCACCACAACAGGAGACACCAGCAGTTTTCAGCAGCAGCATCTTGGGAGCGGCAATGCCTTTACACTGTGACATTCTCCCGGTTTTCAGTAAGATTCAGAACCTGTATATACAAATCAAAAGTGCAGAAGTAAGCCATGAACGCAGCTATCTCCCTTTGGGAAATGCAAGGCAGGGTGGCTTACTTGTCTAGACCAGAGAGACAAGCTGCCTCGCTTCACTGTTACCAGACTACAAGAGGTAGCTGTTGCACCTACACTGACTCCACAGCAGTTGGTTCCTGTGCAGATTCGGTAGCTTCAGTCTAACTTTCAGAAAACCCTCCATCAGGTTCTGTATAATACTGAACCCAATGAAATAGCGAAGTTCTAGTAACAGTATATCCAGGTCTAAGGGACCTCCAACTACTACATCTACCACTGACTCACCGTAACTGGAACATGACTTTGACATTAGGTTCTTCATCTGCAGGATGCAATCAATACTTTCTTAGGTTTCTCGTGAAGGTAATAGACCTTGCATGCTTAAACTTCATCCACATTAGGCTCACTGGTAACATCAGGATGGCTAGAAGACCTGCGGCTCTTAACATACATTAGCTGCTCCAAGTGCTGTTTTGGTATAGGGTCCTGCATAAACATATCTGCTTTTACAATGATTTTAGCACTGCTTTTTTAAACTGTGCAAAACCAGGCTCAGAGGTTGATTTCAGGAAAGGTATGCAGAAGGGGATCAGTTACAATTCTTTTTAGAAGTCGTAGGGGAAGAATTTTGATCATCTGGGAATCTGTAACCAAAGAGAAGTTGACAGAAGAACCTTACCATTTTTTGTTGTGAAATCTTGGAGCATTTCTTGTTTTTACTAATATAAAAACATATCAACATGTTGACTCCACATCTCCTCTCTAACAAAAAAAAGTCTAAAAGCAATATGAAAATAAACTATGGTAGTGCAGACATGTGCGCATCTCTTCTTGGATTAGGGAAGGAAGAATAGGAAATACTAACTCTATAGAAGACACAACTGACAATAACATATACCAGTATCTAACTCCCCAGCTGCCTTAAAATTTAGAACATGTTAAAATTGAAATTGAAATTCTGGAGCCTTGAGTTCTTAAGACTCTGCTAGAAATGCATTAGTACCTTAAATGTTTTTATATTCAACTCTTTAGTTAATGAAGATGGGTTTTTTTTTCCTCTTCTTCTGACCTGATTTAGGGAGAGGAGGATGGCATGTGCAGCAGCAGTTAAATGGTTTAACTCTTAAAGCTTTCAGTAAAGGAGCGGAACACAACAACAAACTTGACTGTTCCTCCTTCTCAGCTACACAGTCTGCATTTCTAAAGGGCTCCAGCACAATCACAATGGCTTTTCCTTGCCCAGTCTGCCTTGAAGCCTGGTGAGCTGTCCTTTGCTCATACCCTGAGCTGAATCATGGCAAAAGAGGTCTGAAGTGTGCATGTGTCTAGTAAGGTCATTCAAAAGAGAGCACTCAAATCTATTCAATCAACGTCACGCTACTAGCCGAATTTTCTGAATGAGATAGCGTGGTCTAGCAGGAAGTCATCAAATTGAAAAGCTTCCAGAGAGACATACATACCTGAGGGAATTGTGTAACAAGAGCATTGCCTCCTTACGCTACCATAGCAGCTCTAAAAGCCTGGTGATGAGAGCTGGTTGAATTTAAGTTACATTGTTAAACTGATTTGCAAAGTTTGTGTCCCCAACAATCCAATTTTTAAATCCTTTTACATTCTGAAAAACAATGGTCCAATTTTCTTTCCACAAGTGCTCAACATCCTGAAAGGCTGTTTGCTAAATACACAAATACCTTACAGATCTTTGAGTAGCCATAGGATGCTGGTAGCAACTTGTGTACACAGTGGAGATGAGGAAAGGAAAGGATACAGGACACAAAACACATCACATCTGTACTGCTAGAGGGCTCAGCACTGGTACTTACTCCAGACTAAGAGAGATCTTTTCTAGTTAAACTTGTGTCACTTTGTAAACGGTCTCCTGTGAACTAAAACACATGAACACAAAGAGCAAACACCACACAACTCCTATCTTCACTAAGAAAAGAAAAGTTATTAGACCAAATCATAAGTTAGAAATAAATAAAATTAAAAGCCATGTCATTTCTATGCTCTACAAGAGCATTTTTGCAGGGGACAACCAGCAGTAGGTGTTCCAGTATTAACAGCATCTAATCTATGAGCTATGACTTCCCACACTTTTTTGGTTTTAGAAGACTCTTTGTTTTGATTTTAGAAGCATTTTTTTCTAAAACTGCTCTATCACAACATTCATTCATTTTACCTACTCCTTTTCTGAGGTGCTTTCCAAGACTGCTCATCATCAAATTCACTAAATACCAGCAGTTACTTCTTAGCTTCTGAGCGATACCTGTTGAAAGGCAGCTCTCACTGTTCTGCTGCCTGCCCAGTGTAAGACTCTTTCTGCAGAGAAAGCTTTGCATTACTTGAAGTATAAAATATGATGAAGCTTTAAAAGAAGGGTATGTGGGGGTTGAGGGCAAGGGGAGGTTCTCCTCTTCACTGGCCAGAAACTGAAGCTACCAGAGGTCACAAAAGCTGAACTTCCTTATTCAAGAAAAAATTCCCATTAAAGCCAAATGAAGTTTTGTTGAATAAGGGCCACAGGAATGAGCCCATAGTACACTCTTGACTGGGGGCAAGTCAAAGCAAATTATGCAATGGCTGTCAGGAATCTGTATACAGCTCTTTAGTGCTGCAGTGTAGGAGGAGCCCTGAAGCATCCTTAACCTTTGTCTGTTTATGTCCCAACACTGAGACTCCTGCCAACAAAACAAGACATGCTTTTATATATTTTTATTAGCACAATTTATAGCAAACAGCGCTCTCCTCCTCTTCCTCTCTCCCCTTCCCTCCTTCCCACCCTTCCCTCTCCTTCCTCCTTGCTGTGTTGTGCTGTTTGTGTGGAAAAAAACGAGCTCCCGCCCTTGCCAAGAGTGACATCAACTCATTCTTATCTGGTGATGTCCAGCAGAATCTTCCTCTGATAAACATTTGCTCAGTGTCAGAGCCCCAAGGTTACTGGCTGCATTTTGTTTTCATTGTCGCTTGTTTTCTGACACTTTGCTGCTCCTTATACATTGAAATTCCACCCCCCATGTCTTCAACCTGGAGCCAGAGTGGGGCAATGAACAGGACATTCCTCCCCACTTACCCAGGTCTTCCCACCAGCCCCCCCTTCCCACTGGAACAAGAGTCTGTTTGTCTATGAACAATAAAAAGCTGATACTGCAGAGAAGCAAAAAAAAAAAAAAAGGAACAAAGCGTGCACAAAAAGCAACTCAGGAGTGCAGACCTATGTATTTTTGACCGTTGTTTTCTCTTTTTTTGGTACAGATTTTCTTATATCCTCCCATAGCATGCTCTAAAGTTAATTAAGAGGCATAGCTGATTAATGGGCTGCTGTACCTTCCTCTCCTTTCACAGCTGCACTCTCCACCAATACCCGGCAATACTTGCCCAAATCTGCCATCTATGCAGTCTCATGCTTCTGGGCTCACTCCCAACTGATACAGCACCTCAGATTTTTCCTTTTCTCCCCTCCCTCCTTCTCCTGTCCTCTCCTCACAAGCCACCACCCTTCTGGAGCAAAGGGAAGTAGATGATTCTTTTCTGCACGCACTCCCCTAGCATTTTATCCAAGCTGACCTTTATCTGAAGCTTATCAACCTGTGCCTTCAGGCAACTAGTACTGAATGAAATGCATTACTGTTTGTCCCAGCAACATGGAATCCATGGACAACCTACTAAAGCAAGGAGGAAAGAAGATTTTCACAAAACCAAAAGTGGTTGAAGTCAAGAATCCTGAAACGTCTAGTAGTGAACAAAGAATGAAAATAAACGCCTTTTAACCTGGGATGGCTCCTATCCACAAGTCCACTGAAGAGGAAGCACTGTACAGAAACTTTAACTTACAGGGTGATAGATACATTGTATTGACAACTGCATCCTTCCTTGGGTCATCAGGGAGGAAGAAAAATCCATTTGTACAGTTTTCCAGAATGAAAAGTCTGCTTTAATTGGAAGGAGATGTTCTGGTAGTATCAACCTAGAGAATCCTGCTTTTCTAGGAAACTAGTCCTAAAACTTCCTCTGATGTTCATGAAAAGGTGGCTGCTGTTTTGAATAGCTTATAAAAATGTGTCCTTTTAGCTTACATGTGACAGAATGAAGGTCAATTACCTTCAGAAAGCAAGTGAAGAAAGAAAAATTACTTTAGAATGTAACCATTAACACGTACCAACTGTACTAAAGCATTAGAAGTACTGAGGAAAATTAACATAGAAAATCACTCCCTACCACCATCACTTAAGAGTAGTCTGCTAAAAGAAGGAAAGGGAAGGTGATGACCTGGCTCAAAACAAAGCATAGGAAGCAGTATTTAGATAGGTCAATCAACCTGTCCTTTGATTTTTCAGCCTCTCCAGCTCAAAGTGGTGCAGCTACTGTCACGTGGATCCCACCATTCATGCAAATTCACAAGCGTTAGTGATACTTGCTACCACACCTGCAACATCCTCTCACACAATGACAAACTCGGTCCTTGTGGAGCTTCTCACTGCTATTTATGCTTCCTTTATTATTGCTGTTTTCTATTTCAGACATCCCTATCGTAACAAAGAAGACAGTTCCTCCACTCATAGTCTCATCTTCTAAAAGCCATGACTGTTGTCACTGAAGTGCATGATCATGTTAGTGCCCTTAACAAGTAGGCAGACTACAAGTAATAATCATAGTTGAGGTCAGGCAAGAAATATGTTATCAAACAAATAGCGAGGAATGAACATACAGGCTCTCAAACACACTTTAAACAACAAATGAGACATTTTAAATCAGTTTCCAATGAGAATGTTGCTTATCCTTTAGAAGGATGCTTGGGAAGATCAAGGCCTTATTTTCTCTTCCATGTAACAGTTCTTTTGAAACTGTAAGATACTAGTAGTACTTAAAAAAAATACAGTCATCAGCTAGCCTGCAAATAAATACGGTTTGGGTTGGAAGGGTCCTTAAAGATCATCTAGTCCCAACCCCTCTGTCAAGGGACACCTTCCACTAGACCAGGTTGCGCAAAACCCCATCCAGTCTGGGCTTCAACACATCCAAGTGATGGAGCATCCACAACTTCTCTGGACAATGTCTTCCAGTGTCTCATCACCCTCATAGTGAAGAGCTTCCTGATTTCTAACTTATATCTACCCTCTTCCAGTTTGAACCCATTTCCCATTGTCCTGTCCCTAGATGCTCTTTTAAAAAGTCCCTCCCCATCTTTCTTATAGGCCCCCTTCAGATGCTGGAAGGCCACAATAAGGTCTCCCTGGAGTCTTCTCTTCTCCAGGCTGAACAACCCCAACTCTTCTAGCCTATCCTCATAGAAGAGGTGTGCTAGCCCTCTGATCATCTTCGTGGCCCTCCTCTGGAAGGACAAGTCCATGGCCTTCTTACATTGGGGGTTCCAGTGCTGGACACAGTACTCCAGGTGCGGTCTCACAAGAGTGGAGTGGAGGGGAAGAATCACCTTCCTTGGCCTGCTACTTATTGGGACTCCCTCTTTCTTTTCAGTAAGACAGCCATCTAAATGAATGGGAAGTCTCCTCTTGTCTTGAAGGCCTAATAAGATGCCGCATCTCTACTGCAACAAATTGCCCTCAAGGTTTTCCTGTCACTTCTCATGACTAAACAGCCAGCCAGATGCATCAACACTTTCCATAGAAACAGAATTACAAATCTATAACTGAACATGTAATATCATTCCAAGGAAGCATGCACCTACGCAAACAGAAACAACACATGCTGGCCTTAAAATAAAATTGATTTTCCAGAATACCCAAACACATTTTTAGCACCAAATCCATTCCAAGCATTTGCACTGAAACATATCTTAACTCAGTGGTCAGAGCTTGCTGGAAAATAATTTTTTTGAAGGGATATGAACGCATCCATTTGATGCTACCACGTTAGTGGTTGCTTTACTGTCTTAATGGTGAAACAACTGCTGGATGACACATAGGGACATAGCTCCATAGGAAACCTGGGTGATATTCACACCTATGCTTATTTTAGGCTCGAGTTCTTCTCTAGGGTATCCTAATTTATGATATTTATAGTACTTGAGTATTTCCAGTATCTGGAAATTGAATGTTTGGTCACAGAAATACTGATAGGGACACTAATTCCCAAATGACCTTGATTATAATTAACCATCTAATTATAGTGGCATTTGGCCGAACAACACCTCTCTGGCAGTCTCTGGCTGTTTTAACTGATAGGTTGACTGCAGAATTTGAGAGAGCTGCCCTCCCAGTAAGATAAACCCCTATGTAACAAGGAAGGTGATAGTTGCAATACAGGAATTCATATGCCTATGAACAAAATAAATCCTTTTTTTTCCCCATGACAAGAAGAAAAAAAAACATATCGCAGTGCTGTCTCAGGGGTTTAATTAGCTTAGCAGGAATACTGATAACAAGACATCTTATCAGAAGCTTTGCTTTCAACAAAACCAATTAGTATCAATTTAAACAGAACAAGCTGAGATAAACGTGTACATAACATGCATAACCTTGAGGTTCACAATGCCTAATAATTAAGTACTGGATCATTTCCCACATTCAAGAGAGAAAAGTTTGTATAAATCAACAATAATCAAAGGAAAGTTGTTCTCCTATGAGGACAAGAAGGGTTTGAATCCAGTATGCTGATTTCAGCCAGTTGTCCTTGTGAAACTGAGCCATGGCAAGGTTCAGGTTTTTTGAGCAGCTTTTTGAGATCCTCAAACATGATTGTGAACGTTTGCTTCCTATCATTTTGACTTTTCTAAAAAAAGAACAAAAAATAGTAATAAAAAAATCATTCCATACTTCCAAATTCTAGACAAAGGAAAAGCTAAGCCACAACTACTTAGCAGAACTCTCCTTCCACCCAAAACTGTATTTAACCACCTAATTTCCTCTCATTGTTCTTTTGCAGCCTTCTCTCTGTTTTTCTATTATTATTTTGTTTTAATCTCCTGTTTCCAGCAATATTTATCTGGATTTTTGAAGCAGCAATGGTTTGATAGGTCCTTATTTACTGATACAGATTTCAACCTCATACAGCCTCTGATGGGGCTGGATGAGCAGCAAGTGAGGTGGATTGAAAATTGGCTGAGCTGCTAGGCTCAAAGTGTTGTGGTAAGTCAAAGTCCAGCTAGAGGACAGTTACTAGTGGTGTTACTCCAGAGATTGATACCGGGGCCAATACTGCTTAACATGTTCATTACTGACCTAGATGATGGGACAGAGTGCACCCTCGGCAAACCTTCACATTATACAAAACTGGGAGAAGTTGTGCTGACATTCAGAGGCACCTTAACAGGCTGGAGAAATGTGCTGATGGGAATCTCATGAAGTTCAGCAACAAGAAATGCAGAGCCCTGAACTTAGGAAGGAATCACCCCAAGTTCCAGCACATGCTGGGGGCTGACTGACTGGAAAGCAACTTTGCAGAGGACTCACAGGTCATGGTAGACAGCAAGCTGAACACAAGCCAGCAGCATGCCTCTGCAGCAAAGACAGCCAACAGATCCTGGGCTACACTGAGAAGAGCTGACAGCAGATCAAGGGAGATGATCTTTCCCTTCTGTTCAGCACTGGAGGAGTCACCTCTGCAACAATGCATCCGGTGCTGGGCTTCCCAGCATGAAAGAAACATGGACATGCTGGCACGAGTCCAGTGAAGGACCACAGAGATGATTAAGTGACTAGAGATCTGTCACACTAAGAAAGGCTGATAGAGCTAGGACTGTTTTGCCTCGAGAAGAAAATACTTAGGGAGGAATCCCATCTAGGATTAACACCTGATGGAAGGTAATAAAGAAGATGAAGCCAGGCTCCTCTCAGGTATGCAATGAAAGGCCAAGAGGCAACAGGCAAATTGAAATACTGAAAATTCCACATAAACATAAGCTCATTTCCTTTGTTGTTTTTTCTTGAAGGTGATAAAACACTAGAAGAGGTTACCCAGAGAGGCTGCAGAGTCTCCATCTTTGGAGATACTCAAAAGACAAACAGATATGTTCCTGGGCAACCCACTATAACCCTGCTTTGAAAAGGGGAATTGAACTAGAGGCATATGCCACCCTCAGCAATTCTGAGCAACAGGCAAAGCCAAAAATGAGGCTTTGTGAGGGCACCAATGACTTCTAACCAGTGTTTATATAATCCCTACTACTCTTAACACTGTAAAACTATTCTGCACATTACCCCTTCACAGTAGGCTCATATAAGATCCTTTTGACACGGCTATGAAGAATCGCTACCAGAGCAGGATTTTTAACTTATGCCCAGGTCTAACTCAGGGCTTGCACTATGCCTCTTTTGTCCCACTTGGTTGATGCAAACTAGTCAAGTTCAGCCTGAGCTAGAGAAGCAGCAGCAGGAGCAAGCTGGAGTACACCGTTCACATTTTGGTATACAGCAATCACTGTCTGCGAACAGAAAATGCACATGTTTCTTATAACATTAAGGAATGCTTCTGGATCACTCAGGCCAACTGAGAGCACTTCAAGAGCACTGGGCCAAATTCCTTTCTTAGTTACTGAAAAATGGAGCAACATCATTGTGGTTTGGACATGAATTTTAGGCTATTGTAATCACTGCTGTATATGTGAATGTACGCACGCACCCACCCCACATGTTTAGACTCAGTGCTACTTCCATAATTGCACTGCAAGTTTCACGTGTGGTATTTTTCCTTGCAGCACTAGCAAAGTCATAGGACTATCTCCTGTACTTCCAGACATGCTGGCTGCAGAGAGTTTGGACATGTTCTTCCCATACTTCACGTGTCTTTTGCTTTTTTGTCTAAAAAGCAAGATTCCTAAGTGGCAGTTTTTGTGGTTAACATGCAACTCTAGTGCTTGAGGATGATAAAGACAGCTGTTGTTCAACCAGAACACTTCAATGCACATCAAGTGCTCCTTTAGAGATAACTAAAGTAAACACAGATCCTTCAATTCCTGCAATGTCCATGGAGGTTCTTAAAAATCATGCATGACTACCACACAGAACTGTAGTACAGAGGAACGCTTCCCTGAGGTCACACAGGCACTAGCTACTAAATGCCCCACTCATGCAACTTCTGCCACCTGCTCCCACTGGCTTCAACAACCACGTGGAGCTTGTCTTTTAAACAGGAGCAGTTTTGCCCTCCCCTTCTCCAAGTGAAGGGCCTGAAGCCCCTCTCTGGTCCTCTTTACCAAGAGCATTTCAAGGTCTAGATCAGAAAGCTGCTCCTTTTGCTTCATCTATCCCAACATCTACCCTTCGAGAGCACACCAAACTTCATAGCTATTTATCTCCAACTTCCTTACCTTCAGTCGTGAAGAATATACTCGCTTCTCCACCAGGCCAAATACCATAAAACATGTTTCACAAGCTCCACCAGTTTTGAGACCAAATACTGTCAAGTCTCAGCGCAATTTGAAAAGAAGAAAGTCTTTGTACATTTTGCAGTAGCTGCCCATATTTCTTTGCATGCTTTAACCAATCTGTCCTGGTTTAACCAGGTACAATATAGGTTGAGGAGTTAAGTTTGCAGCAGGGTGCATCTTCCAGGTCTCACTGCAAGAGTCCCATAGAGAGAGGGGTATCTCAGTAGAGAACCTGGAAGACAGCAAGCAGTTTGCATACCAGATGCTAACCTTCACCTGACCACTGACAGATACCTAGACAGGTTCAAAACACAGAAAACCACAGGAGAGAAAAACCTTACTCTGGAAAAACAAACCACTTCTCAACTATGGTTGCTGCACAAAAATCACTATGTAAAAAAAACCTCTTAAGGTTCCTGGCATTAACCTTTTTTTATTGAAGTTAACATTGTCTTTCACTCAAGTCATCCACATAATTTAAAGAAATGGTGACTTTTCCTACGGAAAAATGCCAACTTCTCAACAGTCATCAGATCATAACCTGAAAGGTTTCAGGCATTCATTCGTGGTGCTGTACACACTGCAATCCTGAAAGAATCTTTCCATCCTATTGTCATTTCCTAAGGAAAATTTTTCAAACTGGTAGAGGTATAGTGTTAAGACTCTACCATTTAACTATCAAGAAATTATGCTGCTGCTAGAGAAAGAGAACCTTTTCATTTGCATCCAAAAGCACTGGAAAAAACGCTAGGATTTTTTTAACCAATTATCTTTTATCTTAAAACTGGCAGCAAAATAAATAAATAACCTCTTTGCAGATGAAGACAGTTCATAGGAGCCTAAGTTTAAGGACTGGAAGTATCTTTATTCCTTTAAAAAAAAAGGGTATAAAACTCCCACATATTTCTGCTTTGCATCTGTTTTTAGGATTGCAGGAAGAAATACAATATCTCAGCGTATAGGGTAAGCCAATTTAAGTCAAACCTGCTGCCCTACACCCCCATATAAAACTGGCCACATTATATTGACCTCACTTTTACATTGTCACTGGTGCTTTTACAGCTAGTTGGAAAGCTAGTTCAGGGAACTAAGATTGAGGAAAACTAGTGTTATTTTTAGAGAGGGTAGGGTTAAGTTTTCAGTTGGCTCAGCTCCCTGTCTGGCTGCATGAGAGGCAGGGATAACACAAGGGAGTGGGGAAAACAAGACTGCCTTCAACCAGCTTTAAGCTCAAACTGAACTTGGCGAGCCAGCTGGAACGTCAGGAGATGAAACCTGCTGTGCTCATGCCACTCCCCAAAGACCACTGCAGTGCTTGAGGTGTGTACAATGCCTACATGAGGCAAATGTGTTTTAACATAACAAGTCTTGTGAAGAGGCATAAGTCAGCATCAAACAAGCAGACAGAGCTACAAAGCCCAACATAGTATCTTGCAAAAGACAGGGGCTTAGGTCTGGAGGAAGTGTACAGACCATGCTCAGGAATACATTTAATAGCTTTATGAGCAAAGAATGATTCTGCCTCACTGGTTTGGTTTGAGACTCCCTGACGCTGCACTGAACTGTCTAAAAGCCCCTACTACACATGACTCCTCACCAAGACACTTTGGGAGTTCACGTAGGAATGATATTACTGCTGAGGGTGCAAGTATTACCACAAGCAGTCCTTCCCCAAAATGTTTGAAACCAAGAGGATGCCAAATTGCAAGCCAAAGCTAGAGATGTGATGTTCCCAGTCCTCAAAAGCCTTGGCCACAGTTTTCTGAACACAGAACTGCTGAAGTGGATCACTAACTAGAGGTCTGACTAGTCTTGCATCTCACCTGCAATATTAAGAGCCCTACAATCAACAGAAGCCAGTTAAGCTAGCCTGATACCTAGAAACCAGCACAGACTCAAAACCATAAGGTTTGAGACTCCCTCCAAAACGTTTGGTAATCATTTATTCTGACAGCTCCCTCTATTCCTAACCCCTAAGCAAACATCCAACTCCTTTTTGAACCTTGTTAAATTCTTGGCCTTGTCAGCATCCTGTGGTTAACTGTTCCAGCATCTAATTGCAATTCCTAACTCCTGGAGCCGCCTGTCATGGTCTTTCTCACTTGAACACTGAGCCCACTCCGCCCACGTGCAAATGAAGAATGTTCCTGATAATCCTTTTGAACACATCTGCTTCAGAGCAGAGCACTGCCTCAACACAGGTCTGCACCAGGCCTCTGAAACCCACTTATTAGACTATCAGAAATTGTGGAAAGGCAAGAAGTAGAATGCCTATGGCAGACTAGTCCCTGCAGCAGTATTTTAAAAAAGCAATTAATTGATTCTGCCAGGCAAAAATAAATAATGCAAAGGCATAAAACAGGAAAGCTGAATCAGAACAACAAAATATTCAATTAATTAATAGCAAGGAGGTGCTCTGGTTTTATCAGAGCACACCTGAATTAAAGATGTGCTCTTGTAACACAGCAGCCCCTAGAAAACAAAATAGAAAGCACAGACCGAATACATCAGGCATGTACACACACTAATGTTGTATCATCTCCTCCCTTGCAGCCTGTGTACATCAGGGAGCCCAACTGTACTGGCCAGTTTCCAGAATGAAATCATATAGTCTGCTGTCAGTGCTATGAATTTAGATTTCCAGAAACTCCTGATGTCATAGCCTGAGAGCAATTATCAATGAGGAATTATTGATTTTAATGTCAAGTTGTGCAACTGTGAGAGAAGGAGGAATAGAAGAAAACAGCCAAGAATGAACAGGCTATTCAATGACTTGAAAAACAAAAAAGTATTAGTAAGAGTCTTTGATATCCAGAACAATTGCAGTCATGGCCAAAAACAATCTAATTTTATTCCACTAGAGACTTACTGTTGGGTCCAAATTTCTTACTGCAGTTTTCTGGAACATACAAATAAAAATAAATAAATAAATAAATAAATAAATCAACCAGTTCAGCTGAAATGGTCAATATACTGGGACTGACTATAAATGGCAGAAGTACGGTCTATTAGACCAATTTTACTTAACAAATACTGCCAATCAGACACGGAAGGCATGACTTCATCTAAAGGAGTAGAGGCACTCTGGAGCTCTGAGCAGGACCCAGGGGCAGGCAGCGTGACACACACGTGCCACGTGATGCCAGTATGTGCCTACCAGGCTAATGCCAGCAGGGAGCTGAGCTGCTCTGTGAAACCTGAGTCTCACCAAGAGTAAAACAAGTAAAGCCCTTTTATGACACCTGGAGACCATGGTTTCATGGCAGCTTAGATGCCAATGTGTTTCAGCACATCATCTGGAGCTAGCACAATGGAAAGGAGGGAAGGAACTGGGTCATCAAGCAGCAACACTCAGTAAGTGTCACTGGAGCAAACCCTTGGCATGAAGTTGTATTAGCTCACTCCTAATGGTTCATCATTATCAGAAAGAAGTGGTCCTGCATCTACCTACTCTCTTGTACAAACCCTGGCACTTGTCTGATAGAGCAGTAAACTAAATCAGCTTATAATGGTGGAAAATTAATTAGCAAGACAAATCAGCTTCACATAGGGTCAGATAAACATCAGACTCAATGAAGATGAATGGAGGAGGAATGACATGCAAAGGAGGAATGCGAGGGGTGTACTCTCCTTTAGACAGGAGGGAGCTATTACATCAGCTCAACTACATTGCACAACTTGACCCTGAGGAGCCAGACTGTCTCACTTTGCCTTGGAGAGGACATCAACTTTTCTCCATCATTCTCTGCATTCAGACTTTTCCAGTTGTGTACAGCATCATTTAAGTTTTCTCCTATCCATCAGCACAGGCAAATGAACTACACGATCCCTAGGTACAACCTGCATGTAAGAAGTGAACAACAATCCCTGTGGTACTCATCTACAGGTAGAGTTCAAGCCAAGCACTTTGCTTGCACAGGCCAGAGAAATTTTCCCTTCTGCAAGCTTTCAAAGCAAGTACTCTTTAAACATGCAGTTCTTCAGCAACTGCCTCACTTTAATACAAGAAGGTTATACAATTTCAAGGCAACAAATGTCATTTAAATGAACATTTGATTCCTATCAAAGATGAAAAAAAAAAAAGCAGCATGTTTCCTTATTTTACTTTTCCAAATCCTCCATGAGGTGCTAGTTTGCTAGATGTAGCCAAAAAGCAAAACTAATGCATCAGTCTGATCCCTCTATTAAGAAGTGATGAATCTAGAACATTTCTGAACTATATTCCAGGCATCCTTTCCATGCAGGAATCGATTAGCAGTTCAGCCACGCATTGGAGTGCTGCTCAGATAACAGACAGATTGTGTCCACCTTGCAGAAATAGCTTCCTTTCGAAGAAATTTCTTTTTGAAGAAATGATGCAAAGGCTGTTCATTTGCATTTGAAGCAGAGGACAGTGAAAAGTCAACTTTGTGACCACATATTTAACTTTCACTGAAAAGGGACAGATAGTCACTGAACTGCAGTGGTTTAAAATGTTCTTAAAATTGCCTTTTTTTTTCTTTCACTTTACTCTTCCTAGAAGCAGAGACAAGCAAAGCAGATCACAGGAGTCCCCTCTATGTGTTTCAGTGTACAGTCACTTAGTTATTTTTACTTGCCAGTAAAAACCACCAGCTTAGCCAGCCCAACAGTCCACAGCCTCTAAAAATAAGAGTCCTCTTTCCTGACACTGCCCTTGTGCTTCTGCCTAGGTGGTTTCATCCTTATTGGTACTCATTAGACCCCTCCATGAACCAATTCAGCTCCTCAGCCCTGCAGCAAACTTATCTGCTTTCATTACTTCAGTTCACTGTAGGTCCACCAGATCAGGAGCAGTGGGAAGAAGAAAGCAACAAAGGATGGAGGGGATTTTGTAGGACCTACTCTAACAGAAGTGCAAGGCTAGGTCAGCCTTGTGCAACAACTCCTTATGGCAGCCTTGTCCTACCAGCCACGCTACTGGTATGCTGGCCAGCAGCATAAATGCCTTCAAGCTTCACGTCTGCTCCTACAGCACACATCAAGCTGCAACCCAAGATATCAGTGATGATTTCACTACTAGGATGCCACAAAGGGCTGCAGCTTGCAGAAAGGGGCCTTTAGTTTAGGGCTGTTTAAAGACATTATTACAGTTAAGGATTGAAAAACCAAAGGATCCCAATATTGCTCATTACTCTTGAAAATATTAGCATTTTTAGAATCATAGAATGGTTTGGGTTGGAAGGGATCTTAAAGACCATCTACTTCCAACCCCATTGCCATAGGCAGGGACACCTTCCACTAGATCAGGTTGCTCAAAGCCCCATCCAACCTGGCCTTGAACATTTCAATGATGGGGCACCCACAACTTCTCTGGGCAACCTGTTCCAGTGTCTCACCACCCTCAGAGTGAAGAACTTCTTCCTAATATCCCATTCAAATTTACCCTCTTTCAGTTTGAAACCATTATCCCCTGTCCTATCACTACAATCCCTGACAAAGAGTCCCTTCCCATGCTGCCTGTAGCCCCCCTTTAAATACTGGAAGGCTGCTATAAGGTCACATTTAAAGTAAGCTTGTACAGAAAAGTCTTCACAAAATATCCTTCTACGGGAAAGGCACATGTCTAGCTAGCTAGTACCTAAACAGTCAGAACTAGAAAAGCTACGGTTCACCAGCTCTAGTACATGGAATATTATCTGCTTTTCTGCATCCTGCAGTGTTTTATCTAACCTACCACAAATGTTAAAAATATGCATATATATACACATATATACATGTATGTATATATAGATACATACGTATACACACACACACATACATAAACACCCTAAGATGCCAAAGTCACAAAATAAGGTATTTCACTTGAGGAACATGTTTTTCAATATTGAACAGCTTTAACACAAACCTATGGTTATTATCCCAAAGCAGGAGGCACGGGAGCTAAGCACAAACCTCTCCATATAGGTTATTTTTTTTAAAAAAATAAATCCATTAGTTACAGCATCACCTTTAGAGTGTATGATTAACTACATAACAAGAACATGCCTGAGGGCAAGTATATTTAATATCATGCCAAACTCTTCCATGGCACCTCAGATGAGCAGAGCTCTCTGGGGCTACAGCAATTAACTGTCTTCTACATCCTGAGAGCAAAGAATCAATCTCACCATTCTTTATCTTTTTTTAGTTTTGGACAGTATGCTCTCCTGGACAGAAGGGATCACCTCAGTATCTTTACACTGCCACATCACATGAGAATGAAAATGTAAGGCATGCCCTTGAACTAAACTGTACATTTTATAATTTGTTAACCCCTACCTACCTTCAGGCAACAAAAGTCTTCAAGACCTTGCAAGTCTTTGATGGAATTATCCTCCTGTGAGGTCTTGCTAGTGACAACACAATAGTATCCTTCCAAGGACAAGATTAGTTAGATCTTTCTATCTCAACTCCAAATCAAAAGCTATGGTGTAATTTGAGCCCATTTCAAGCATTGGGGCCTTTCATTCCATGAGTCTGTCCTGTGCTTCACAGGCATCATGGGGCATATAGCTAAAGAAAAATAAGGAAAAAAACAATAAATGTTGGCATTGTCGCTTGCCTGACTGCATCAACCTAATGATCCATTTCTAGTTAATGCTAAACATTTATTAAAACTAAAACCAGCTACTTAGCTATTTCACTTTTTTATTAAGTGGAATGACATCATCAGAAATCCCAGGTCTTGTTTCAAAGACTCACTATTGAAACCAAAGCAAAAAAAACCCCAAACACATCAAGACCCAGCAATGCACCTAATCTGATAGGAAATGATCTGGTTAGACCCAAAGTATCAGCAAAACTGTAGCCTTTAGGTTAGTGTGAAGTTGCACTTTTAGAACAGCGCATCTCTGTTCCCTGACCTGTTTTGCAAAAGCAACACCTGCACCAGCACCTGCCAGGGACCAGCCCAGGAGAAGAGGATCTGGCTCCTCCAGCAGCAGCAGCCCTGGCTTTCAGTGTCCCTGGCACTACAGGAAGCTCCACGGAGAGTAGCTGCTCTTCAACCACTATATGTCCCAGTGCAAAGTATTATTTTAAGGATAAAGCTCTTTAGGTAGGCAAGATCTAAAATGTCACTGTGAAAAAAAAAAAAATAGGAAGGAAAAAGAACACTGGTGATCACAGGAGTCTTTCAGCTCCCTGATCCTTATGGATTCAAAGAATGTTTACACCTTTTGTAAGAAAAAAACCCAGACAAATAAGAGTTGAAGTTTAATATAAACATGAGACAAGACACTATTTTCAGGTCATTTATTACATTTTCTGAGAAAGAACTGAAAAATTTTCTTACAAGGTTAAAATTGTCTTATCCCTGTGTTTCATGACCAACATTGTGGCTGGAACAAGTCTAGTGTGTTCAATGAACAAAATTAGACAGAAGCTAGGTACAGCAGATTCCAAACTGATAACTGAGACTCAAGGGGGGAAAAAACCAAACGCATCTGCACACAGCTCCAAGCAGCTGAGCACATCCTGGCTTAATTTCAGGAGAAAATGTCCCACAGATGAGAATGTAAAGTCAGACAGCGATAGCTCTGAGCAAAACACCAACATTTAATGAAATAGCACTTAAGTTCTCACCAGCAAAACTCTTGCCCCTCCCTTAAATTACACTGACATAGTTTTAAATGGACAATAGAGTAGATGGTGCAGTGAATTTGTGACTGGAGACATTACCTTATATTACCATTACACAGAGGGAGTGGAAATGCAGATACAGAATAGCCGACACCAGTACGTTAAGGCAGATTACAGCTAGGACTTTGGTGTGGATTCTCTCCCTTGTGCTCAAAAAAGAGATCCAGCCCCTTTTTCATTGCTTCCCACCCCATCCTACTTTTGCTTTTTTGCAGTGCTTGCTTCACTACAGCACAGCACAAGGTATGCAGCTAACTATGGCTCACGAGACAGCAACCTATCTGCTCCTCAAGCTATCTACCCCTTGGTGGCTTCACAGGAAACAGTTCCCGCACACCAGAAGAGCTGCTCCAGTCACAGACGCTCTCCAGAAACTGCCCTATTAACAAGGAGGTTGAAGCAAGTTTGGAGGGGACGGGGATGAGGGCATTAGAAGTAAGTATTATCGCTGAGTGAAAACAATCAAAGCACACCAACGAATATACGTGCTAGATGTGCTCACAGAAAATGCTGATTTGTCAAATGCTTTGGAGAAACTCCTCTATTTCATTTAAAGCTGTGGGAAAAAAAAAGTTATCTAAGCATTACATGTGCTCATATAAAGACTATTAATTACACTGAGGTCCAAAGACTTTTTACCATGTATTTGAAGGAAAAGTGAAATAATTTTCAGTTTTACTATAATAAGCTATCCACAAATACCAAGGATGTACTTGGTGCGTAGCCTGACATATTAAGCTGAGTATAGAGACCGAAAAACACCCTTTGGGGCACTGGTAAATACTGGGTTAAAGCCAATTCTCTCTCCCCACCCTCATCCTACTTAGACACTGGCTCCACCTATACCTAAAATGAGTAATAACAATAATCATATATACAACTTGCCTTTAATTCCAAGAAACAACCCAATAACTAGTCCTACACAACAAAAACATGAAGTGTACCATGACACACTTAATTTAGCACATTATCCTTTAGTCTAGCCCCCCTCAACCATCTCACACCCGAGCAGTGCCTCTGCTTCTGAGAATTCACCCTTTTTTAAAACCAAATGTCATCAACCCAAATCCCTCCTATTTCATGCAAGGGTGCATTTGTGGCTCCATTTTGTGAAGGAAATACTTCCAAGGTGAAGTAACCAGTGTGGTGGGCCACAGGAGGAGAAAAGCGCTTGAGAAGAGATCACACTTATTTTGTTCTTAAATGCACAGAGACTTCAGTCAAAGAGACAGGAACCCACACACGCTGCAAGTTTCATTTGAGGCATGGTAGTACATGCTAGAAGCTGGAGAAATAAGAGAGTGAGATTTCTGTGGTTTTCAACTGCATAGTAAGATTTATATCATTTTATTTTCTGATATTCAGGTCTTGAATAATACAATAATGCGCCCTTACCTCAATTTCACTTTACTTAATTTTGATAAAAGAGAAAAAATAAGCCTGGCAATCTGGGTAACAAAGAGGCAGTTCAACACAGTATAGTCTGTGATCAGCTCCCTTAAAAACTTCAGTAGGGTCAAAACTTTGAAGTAGTACAGAATTTTTCTTGTTAAACCCCTTGAGTTAAGATAAGGGAGGGGGTAAAAAAAAGTCAGCTTCAAAATAGTGTCTAAACAAAAGGTGTGTGAGACTGTTCACAATTTTTATTCTTTTCAACCTCCATTCCCTCTGATGGCTGTGTTCCAAAGAAAAGATAAACTCTGTCTCTTTTAGAGAAAAGCAGCCCCAAATCATTACCTTAGGCTGTTCTGTTCACCCTTGCTTTTGGAAAAAAATCACTAAACTAAACAGGGAATCGAAGAGCTGTATACCAAATATTTGTACAGAAAGCCACAGGGGTGCAAGTCCACTGGTCAGCTGAGACAGGTGGACCTCTGCTCCTGCCACCACCCCCCCACCCACAGTCACTGCAGGGCTGCCCTCCCACCCTGCTCCACGCATCCAAGGGGGAAGCTGGTCATCAAAGCACAGGAAACCCGAGCGCCTCAATTAAGTTCCATGCAAGCCATCTTCTCTGCATCGAATCCAGAACATAATTTGGTAACATGCTTGCCTTAAAACCACCAAGATAAGTGTCTCTTCAGTTCTGAAGTACCTAGGCTGGGACAGCTAGTTTTAACTGGCATGCTGCCAGATGTTTCCAGATGGAAATCTCTGTGATGGATTTATGGAGAATGATGTAGCAACCGCAGCCGTAAGCCTGTACACTCCAGCATTACTCAACCACATGAGGTTTTGTGGCTCCACAACTGGTAAAGCTGATTTCACCTGGCCATGATGTGACCTCATTCCACAACCCATGGGATTTCTCCCCACACCAGCTCCAGTGCCTGCAGGATCCCATGATGAGCCAATTCAAGTTCCCTGCCTGCTTTTTTATTTCCCAGATAATTCCTCGGTTACACTGATAACCCTGTTTTTTTTTTCCATATTAAAATTGCATTTCCAAGGAACAGATAGTACAAATGAGTTGCCCATGACCACTGGTTAAATATTAATTGATTAGAGGTTGGAAAACAAACATCCTCAGTTTCTTCCCTTTTTCCAAAAGTATACCTGACCTGTCAATATTTAACAATTTCTCTGTTTTCTTTTGTCCTGTATGCACTATCCTTATCTTTCCCTGTTGCACATTGACCATGATGACACACATGGGCATTTACAGCCAACTCAAACAGTTTTCTGTATCTTTATTAAGAGATGAACCCTTTTCACATCAGTTCTACTGTTGTGGCACAGTGCCTCTATATCTAACTCGCTCCCATTGATTCACGGCACAGGAAAAGTACTTTATTTTAATTTAAATTTTAAGTAGCTGACAATCAAAACTTTAACCTGTACCTTTGTAGATGCTTTATTCTGCAAGCTGAGGTGGTACAAAGGTAGACACAACACTATGATTTTATTTTTTTTTTCAAAGGTAAGAGCTATGACACGAAAAATAAATCTACTCTTCCCACATTTGTCTCATTGCCTGGCCTTAAAGCTAGGCTGAGTCTTCACATTCTTCAGCCAAATACAGACACAAACATTGATAGCACAAGTAATTGGCCTCAGATACTAATAAAGGTATTGGCCATTTAAAATAAAGAATGGGAAGTCTCAAACATCACTGCAGCTCAGTCATCAGTTGATGTACTAGACAACACTGGACAAAAACAATTTACAAATTCAAGTGATTAATCCACAAAACCACATAATGTTTGTGTCGTACCCAACTTTTGGACCCACCTCTTTTCTCATCTGTTGGATGTTATCAAAGCTATGCAATTTTAAGAGGCCCTCTGAAGAAACATACTCTAGGCAAATAGCTTTAAACAGCAGGGTAGGGCCTTTTTTGTTGTTTTGTTTGGTTTTTAAATGCTTTTACACTTTTGGTCCAAATTTCTTAAGATGTGAAAACCTGTGTCTCTCAAAAACAAAAATATTGATGGTAATATATTTAAAAGCTTTGGAGAAATTGAAGGCCAACGTCATGGAAAACTTCTGCCTCCCAGGTTCAAAGCAGCCCCTGTCTCCCTCCACCACTGCAAATCAGGCATATCGGTATGTTTAAAACAGAAGAATCACATAAAACAGACTTTCTAAACTGAGTCCAAATGCATTCTTGACAACTGACAGCTCATCAACCTCTGCATTTTACATCAAAAGAATGTCTGTTTTCATCACTTTAAGTCTGTTAGTTTGTTTCTGACAGCACCTTTGACATCTAATATGTTGATTTATTAACATGCTAGTTTTAAACATAAGTGCATGACACTCATTTCAGTACTGATCAAACTTCCTATTTACTACAGTTTCAATAATTACAACCTAGTGAATACAAGATTTAGGTTTCTATCAAGTTCCTCATCAGCCTCCAAGTTTCTTAACTTTTAGCAAATAGACTTCACATGCCCATTTCAACATGCAGTGACAGTCAATGCCTTCCCCTTCCCATCAGTAATATACCTCTAAGTGTCTATGAAACGGTTATGCACAGAACAGGGCTGCGTGAGCCTTATACTTCTTGACTTAAAAAAAGCAAGATCAAAAACCCACTACTTAAAGCCCAAATCTGAGATTTTAATCTGAGTTTTATAGTGGTAGGGTCTTTCACATAGATGGTATATTCACACAAATACCTCTGAGTAGCAGGTAATTTATAAAAGCAAGTCACCTAAACCCCATACTGTTCAAAGCAGTAGCAGAATAAGTGTTTGAGGTCACAGGGAATAGTAATCTCTTTTGTAGCAGAAGAAACACATTTTTTAGACGAGACTTTACCGTTAACTATCATTAACTTTGTTATTCATAAAGATACCAGCAGATGCTCCAAATACTCAGATATTAAAGACAGAATACTTAACTAAACAAGGACAAACAGAAGCATCACATTTATCTCCTAACATAGGACAGCAGGTAGGCGGCATATCTACGTAATGCTGCTTCACTGGCAGCTAGGTATTATGAGAAGTTGAAATAAATTAATATGGCACTTTATCCTTTTCTGTTGGTCATCCGATAAGGTTTAAGTATCACATAATATCCACACACTATTTGTCCAAGCCAGGATCACAGTTAGTTTAATTAGACTCACAGTATGGAAAAATAAATAAGTTAATAAATAAAATCCATCAAACCAGCCATCTGGACCCTTGAAATTATTACAACTTGAGATCAATTTAATACGTGAATCAAAGTCTGATTTTTATCCCCTGTTGTCTTTATTAGGAAATTAAGCAAGCAAATTCCAACTGCCTGCAGTGATACTTACTCCTAGGACATGACATTTGTTACCAGGCTTTTTGTTTTACTGGTGAGATGTCAAAGACAACATGGACAAAAACCCAATGGGTTTGCACTTTTTGAAACTTCTGTGTTGCCAGGTCATGGCAAGAGGTCAAATCACTCACAGAATTTGAAGCCACAGCCAAACCCCCTTCCTTTCCAAAGCACAGCCCCACAGCACCTCATGTGCTAGGTTGGCCAAAGTGAATCCATGCTAGCACCTCAAGTCTCTGGACCACCCTGTCTTAGGAAAAAGCAGAGGTGCAGTCAATTCCATTTTAAAGCTCCACTGTGCTCTTGGCTCCAAAGGCAACAAAACTGTATGAAGTTTAGATTCATTTCTGATAAAACAGCAATTTTATTTCTGCCACCCATACATCCAAGCACACTTCAGAGCTTGGGAACGATTTTGACTAACAAAAAAAAAAAAATATCTATACAAACATTCAAGAAATAAAGCCTCTCATCTCAATGACTAATATATGCTTCCTTACCACCTTCTCTACCACAGAATATAATAAATCAGATGGATAGCTAAGGAATTGGAGAATTTCATACTATTGCAATGAAAGCAAGTCAGCTGCCACCCAAATTGACTCCAAATTTCAGTTAATACTAAAACTAGTGACAAGACTCCTCAGCAAGAAGCAACGAAAAGCAAGAGTAAGTATTCTACTGTAAGTCATGCTGTACAAATGCAGGCACGTACTTCCAATCATCTGCTTTTTCTAGTTTCCTATCACAGAAAAACAAAACTTAATTTCACAGGAGACAAAGCAGCAGGCGTTACTTAAGAATACATTCCATCTCCCATATCTCTTCCTATTACAGATAAAGATTCTGTATATGCAGATGAAATTGAGACCTAAGGATTAAAAGGAAAATTCAAGCTTTTCCTTTAGGTTCAGGCTTTGTTTAGCTAACAGAAATCCTCCAAGACTACTATTAGGAAGAATGAGAATTGATAAAACCCTGACTAAACTTTTGCGCATCCTCCTCCTCAACTGGCTGAACATCCCCAACCCATCCCTAGCAAGAATAGATCAGTCAGCACCAAGGGTGTCAGCAGTGCCTTTCCAGCAGTTTTATTTTGGTTGTTACTATATGGTACATTTTAAAACGTAAGTAATTTTATTTAAAATTTGTGAAACAAATCACCAGGATAATATGTATCACAGCACCCTGCTTCTTGGAGAACATCACACCATCTTCTTGGTCTCACCAAGAACTAAAAACAAAGGTTTACTCACTGAAGCAGATCCAAATTAAAGTTATAATGTTTTTTGCAGTCTCTTGATCACTGTGACTTATAATGCCCTGATCCATAAGAAGATTCCAGGGCGCTCTTTGGAAACATCCCATTTACACTGCCACAACCACAAGTGGTATCTGCAGTGCTGTGGACTCCAAGTCTGCTTCCAACCACAATGGGCATGGAGAAGGTGCAATATGCTGAGGTACATTGGGCAGGGTCAGTCACAGAAGCATCCTGTCCTTGAAGGATTGCTCGCACAAACAGGAGGAAAATTCACCACAGTAAGAACATAAAAGTAAAAACCTACTAAGATGAGATAATCACTTATCTGACGCAAGTAATACCTGGGAAAGAAAGGGATTCTGCGGGAGAAGGGTCTTCCTTGGCACTCTTCTTCCGGTTTAACTTAAAACATGGCTTCCCATCTGCCATAGCTGACACACGAGTTTTTTGTAGAAACCACAAATTTTAAAGGAGGAAACTTAAGACTCCAGTAATTTTATACCAAAGTCTGAGTGCTGAAGAAGCATATCTTGCCAGCAATCTTACTTTGAACAGTGAGATCAGGGGCAGGAGAACACACACAAGCAATTTTGCACGGTGTCTCACTGAAAACAAGTTTCGGCAAGCATTAAGGTTGCCTATATTAGCATTTTAATTTTTGAAAAATGGTTATAGCCTCAAGTTCCTGGTGAGCACCAACATCTTCCCAAGTACCAAAAAGTTTGGACAGCATATAAAGGACATGACTCTCCAGTTGATGTCCAGATGTTTTTGGTACACAACTCCCATTAATACATTAATTGAAAGAGAAGCACATAAATCCTTTGCAAAGCCAAAGGGCTTTTACAGGCATGATAGGCTGGAGACAATGTATCTTAATGACATTTCCAAGGCAACAAAAATGAAGATTCAATACATTCCCTTTCCATAGTCCCTTTTCCTGAGAAGTAACTTGGGAATTAGCAAAGCACTGGATTTTAAGCTGAATAGACATCTAATCAATACAAAGACTCCCCCCAAACAAATGCATTCATTTATAGGAGATTAGCTGTACCCCACACATTAGGAAGGTGAATTTTAGGCCATCACTTAATGATGAATTAATAATTTCTTCCCCTTTCCCTGTTCTCATTTCACCTCTCTCCCCTCACCCACTAGCTAAAGGGTCTCAGTTCACACCATGTTGCACATTCTGGCAGCAACACTGGTTTGCAGGGTTGGTGATGAACTGGAAAGAAGATCTGATTGAGCTGAACATTTTTGGGCTGAGGCTCTGGGGAAGGAGGAGGTGTTGCAATCATTTTCTAGACATACCAGTTCCCCAGTTCCATTCCCTATACCACAGTGGGCCACTGGAAAAAAAAACAAAACAGTGTCTTGGGATGAGATCACCTCAGTCTTACACACACACACACACACACACACACACACACACGTATGACCAAAACAGTGCTGCCAAGAAAATACTACTGAACTCCATGTTGCAGACAGTGCAATGAATGGACCCTCAAGTGCTTTCATCTTAATTACTGCAGATCTATACCTTCATTTTCTTACCCTGTATACTCAGAAAACCCCTAGTATTAACGACTGAAAATAAGTGGTGTATAAGACTTATTTTTCAAGATCATAAAGACTTTCCACTGAAGATCTCTGCATCATCTCCTCCTCACAGACCTAGTACTGTTTCAGTTAAGCACTGTGTAGCTCAGCTCACAGGTCCATCTGGTACGAAACCCAGTTTGTCAGCAAGGTACCAAGACCTTGGTCACTTGGTACAGAGAATGCAAATAGAACACAAATGTTCATGATGAAAAAGGCTTGAAGAAAAAGCGGTTTCCAATGCCCTATTTCAGGAAGGTTTCCAGCACTTTTCAATCACAGATACTCCTCCTTTTGTATTCCAGTGACACCCCGTGGCCGTTAACTAGACTGCAGTCTTTCCAATCAATATTTGTATTAACAAAGGACTACAGGGCTAAAGAAGAATCAGTTAGAAAACAGAGAAAGGACATTGCAGCACTGAGTTTCCAGGATTGCTGCTGCACATCATTATTCCCGAGGCATGAAAAGTGCAGGTTTCTCTTGAACAGCAGAGAAGAAACTTCTTCACAGTGAGGGTGACCGGGCACTGGAACAGGCTGCCCAAGGAGGTTGTGGAGTCTCGTTCTCTGGAGATGTTTAAAGTCCACCTGGACATGTTCCTGTGCAACTTGGTCTAGGTGATCCTGCTCCGGTGAGGGGATTGGACTAGATGATCTTTCAAGGTCCCTTCCAATCCCTAACATTCTGTGATTCTGTGACTTACTAGCAGGTTTGAGGCTGTCCCCTCAACTCCTCAGCCACAGCTTGGTAGGCATTCAGGGGCTGTACTCCACCTGCTGTTACACCTTTCTCCTGGGCACAACACATCACTGCCAGGTGGACAGAATATGGTGGAAAGAATCTGCTTTACTGACTGAGCTTCCCAAGTCTTTTACTGCAACACTCAATTGCCCTTCGCGCTCTGGTATTTCTTGTCTGTGCATGTTACACAAGTGACTTCTAAGGGATATCCCAACTCTATGAATTA
Organism: Brachypteracias leptosomus; assembly: GCA_013401335.1. Classification (NCBI taxonomy): domain Eukaryota; kingdom Metazoa; phylum Chordata; class Aves; order Coraciiformes; family Brachypteraciidae; genus Brachypteracias; species Brachypteracias leptosomus. The sequence continues at coordinate 225,294 of VYZX01005629.1, forward strand.
GACGGCTACAGCCTGTTATTAAAGTCCCAGTTTTCACTGCATTAGAACACTCATCTACCATTTTGTCCTGGCTTTGGCTGCACTATAGTTAATTTTCTTCCCAGTAGCTGGTGCAGTGCTGTGTTTTGGATTTAGTATGAGAACAATGTTGATAACACACTGATGATTTTAGTTGTTGCTAAGTAGTGTTTATAAGTCAAAGATTTTTCCGCTTCTCATGTCCTGCCAGCAAGAAGGCTGGAGAGGTACAAGAAGCTAGGAGGGGACACAGCCAGGAGAGCTGACCCAAACTGGTCAAAGAGAACACACCCCTTGCCATATGACATCATGCCCAGCGTATAAACTGAGGGGAGCTGGCTTGGAGGGGGGTGGATCACTGCTTGGACATCAGTCAGCAGGTAGCAAGCAGCTGCACTGTGCATCTCTTGTCTTTCTCAAGCTTTAGCTCTCCCTCTTTTTGCTATCTTCCTTTTTATTACTACTACTACTGCTACTATTAATCATTATATTTTATTCTATTTCAATTATTAAACTGTTCTTATCTCAACCCATGAGTTTTACTGTTTTTTTCCTTCCCAATTCTTCTCCCCATCCAACTGGGTTAAGGGGGAGTGAGAGAGGAGTGAGCAAGTGGCTGCGTGGTGCTTAGTTGCTGGCTGGGGTTAAACCACAACACATTTCAAGAGTATAATTACTATATGCATCTGCTACTGAAAGGAAAAAAACACAAAAACACACAAGTGAATTCAAACAGCCACCTAGTAATTTTACTGTTTGCTCTTAAACTCAAAAAAATACCTCTCACAACAGCATGTGCACTTACTTTTGCCCTTCAACTCTTCACCACATGAAAAAACACACTGGATACAGTGTGCCTCAAGTCAGCTCAAAGTGGATCTCTAATACAAGAGTCAGACAGGCAGAAGATACGGCACTGCATGACATTTAATGAACACATCAAGGCCAAGCAGGGCATATCATGTGTCTTTTCTGAAATTATATGCCAGAATTACAGTTAGTAAACATTCTGGAACATGAGAGAAATAGAAATGTGCAACACAGCTAGAAGTACCCTGGGAACTCATCCACTCACACATACACCAAGAAGAAAACCTCAAACAAAAAACTCCACAAGCATCCAATACATCAGCTGACAAAAGGTTCTTGTATCACTGCAGCACAATCTTCAGAACTTTTCAAGTGTCCTAAGATTGCTGGAAGATAAAAGTTTTCATCATCAAAAAAATAATCTCCCCAGGTGCTTTTTGAGGACAAAAATCTTCACTCTCCTCGAACGGGTGGGAACTTTGCTTTCAACTTCAGCAAAGTCACAATTTCCATTACTGAAACAAGCCATTGCTTTACAGCAATATCTCTGCCCATTACCCCAGCATGATGTAGGCTCCCAAGTCGAGTCGTACAGCACACTGGCAGAGTGGTGCTTACACACAACTACAAAAGGCAACTCCACTTCCTACTAAACATTAATAGTATTCATTTTGTTATTATTGCAAATTGAAAATCAGTGTCTCCAGCAAAATCCTCTGCATCTCAGGATTCAATATAGAATCAGCAATTGTGCATCTTCTGGTTTACGTACACAAAGATGCTGACAACTAAGCCAAGCATACCATGATCAGCCCCACGTGAAAAATAGAGGGAATACTAAAAAATTCAGTATGTCAAACCTCACTGTTCAAGCTAAATTACCCACCAAACTCCCATTTGTTTTTTTTTGTTAAGCTGCCCTAAGAAAGGAATAGAGGCAGGTCAAATCTGATTCTAAACTTCAAGGGTTTATAGCAATCAGCCTGCTGACATGTGCTTTATTGCTTGGTTGTCAATCCCATCTTACACAATTATACAGAGAGAACATGGTTAAGCTAAGCTCCCATCACACTGTTTTTGATAACAAGGTTTAAGGCTTGAGCAGACTTCTTTTTTCACTTATATAAAGATAATAAGGTTATTAAGGTAGAAGTTTAGTAAGTCAAACTCTTCACTAGAAAAGGTGGGTATTATCCACATATAAGACTTTCTGGAATCTACTTTTTATTCTGGTAACAGTGTCTGAGCAGGGAAATAAAGACAAAAGTAGAGCTTATGAACAATGTGATGTTATAGATGTTATAGAAAGTGCAGTTAATGCAGACAGGCAGTAAATACAGAACTATTCACTCCTTTACCTTGATCATGGTTACTTAACAGAATCACCACCCGTAAGAAAAAAAAATATCAAGAGCTAGGACTTAAGGTGTAATAATTTACACTGTGCCTGTTGGCTAACCATAATATTTCTCAATAAATTGATTGACCTAAAACTAAATCTTCTGAACTTGGATAAACTTGTTATCCCCTATAAAGCCTAAGATAAAACAGAAACATTCATTTTTCAAAAGTAAAGCATTGCAACACTGCATGTACAGTTTGTATGTACAGAAAATACTTACTATATGTACATCATTTGTAGGTATAGTATATACATACTACATATGGCACATATATAAAATATATATTTTAAAGTAAAGAGTATTAAAAGTTAAGGCATATATTGGTAGGTACCATTAGATAAACAAAAGTCTTTGTTGCATCCTCATGCAACGTGTTGGTGCATCCTCAGCCTTTCAGTGCAGGAGAAGAAAAAAAAAAAAGTTCCACCACTGCATACAGCTATAGGTCAGCACTGGGGATTTATGAGGTTTAAACAGCATAGTGCACTCAGCTGATGCTTTCCATCAGTCAGCCACGTGCCCACTGGGAACTACAGAGCTTGCTGATCTTTGCTGGGAAAGCACCTGGAAGAAAGTATGTCAAGCAACAGGGCTCTAGAAGAGGGACTTCAGGCAAAAAGACTTTCAGGTTGGCTCGTTTGTGGTTGGTTGGGGTTTTTTGAGGGCAGAAGGGGGAGTTTTACTGATGCAGTGAATAGCTCAGAAGCATTATAGACCTTTTAATTTCTGCTTCCTACTGGCAGTTTCACTGATTCCTAATGGCAAACCTGTCCTGAAGGTCATTGTGAAATGACCTTTGGCACATCTAGTTCATTTTCTTCTTATGATTTATTTTANATTACTTATTGTCATAGTAACTGAAGACACTAAAATTTTCTGTCCACATGTCAGAGTTGCCCTCAGAACTCAGTCAGCACTCCAAGGTCCCATCCCTTCCCTGATCATCAGACACTTCAGTCCCAGCATGACAGACACATCCCAGACACAAACTTCTTGTTTCTCTGCATCCAAGCGTCCAACATGTAATACAGCAGTTCCTACCTAGTAAACACAAATATGCCATGATACTAGTGGCTGGAAGATTACAGCAAAAGGAGCCATAGGTATCACAGTGGCCAGCTAAAGATGGGAGAACCAAACTAACCGTACCAGGAAGGAGCTTCCATTAGATCTCTCTTTCTCCAACCCCATCCAGCCCACAAAGTAGAAACTTACTTTACAGACTTCAGTCCACTGAATAACTCTGCTACAATATCCCTATAGCAACAGTCCTGGAGAGTAATCACTCCAAGTATCTATCACTATAAATACACATATACACACTCATGTGACTGTATATATCTATCTATCTCCTACGCATGTTTCTAACAGGAACATTTCTTTGCACATAATTTTTGTTGATATAAAGCATCAAGTTCAACAGAGGGATACACATCAGAGAAAGATACCCACAGACACACCAAATGGAGAAGATAAGACAAGAGATTTCACTGGCCCTTCAGTCACAAACTCAATCAAGTCTTATGAACAAGCCTTAATTTATGAGCAAGACGATAATGCTGAATGAAAATACACAAATGTCAAGGAGAGAAGAAGGAAAAAAAAAAAATCTGTCCAGATTTAGATATCTGAAGTCCTTTGAGGACTCAAACAAAAAAATACAAAAAAAAAAAAANTAGTGCACTCAGCTGATGCTTTCCATCAGTCAGCCACGTGCCCACTGGGAACTACAGAGCTTGCTGATCTTTGCTGGGAAAGCACCTGGAAGAAAGTATGTCAAGCAACAGGGCTCTAGAAGAGGGACTTCAGGCAAAAAGACTTTCAGGTTGGCTCGTTTGTGGTTGGTTGGGGTTTTTTGAGGGCAGAAGGGGGAGTTTTACTGATGCAGTGAATAGCTCAGAAGCATTATAGACCTTTTAATTTCTGCTTCCTACTGGCAGTTTCACTGATTCCTAATGGCAAACCTGTCCTGAAGGTCATTGTGAAATGACCTTTGGCACATCTAGTTCATTTTCTTCTTATGATTTATTTTAGATTTTTAACTCCAGAAGACAGAGAACAAAGACTTCTTCATAACTGAAAAGACCACTGAGGATGGTAACAGAGAAACTGGTTTTATTTATAAGCAGAGAGATTTCTCATTGACATGCTGTTTCAAATACATAATTACATTCATCCTTTCCTCCAAGACAGCAGGCGATTCTCATTAAGGAAAGTCAGGAATTTTGTTTCAGCATCCACAGACTTTTCCTGTGCATCTCTGTGGTGGGTTTACCTTGGCTGGGTGCCCGGTGCCCACCCCTAGTCCCTCTATCACTCCCCTCGCCCCCCACCAAAACCTCCGTCAGCAAGGCAAGCGNTAGCAACAGTCCTGGAGAGTAATCACTCCAAGTATCTATCACTATAAATACACATATACACACTCATGTGACTGTATATATCTATCTATCTCCTACGCATGTTTCTAACAGGAACATTTCTTTGCACATAATTTTTGTTGATATAAAGCATCAAGTTCAACAGAGGGATACACATCAGAGAAAGATACCCACAGACACACCAAATGGAGAAGATAAGACAAGAGATTTCACTGGCCCTTCAGTCACAAACTCAATCAAGTCTTATGAACAAGCCTTAATTTATGAGCAAGACGATAATGCTGAATGAAAATACACAAATGTCAAGGAGAGAAGAAGGAAAAAAAAAAAATCTGTCCAGATTTAGATATCTGAAGTCCTTTGAGGACTCAAACAAAAAAATACAAAAAAAAAAAAAGAGATGTTCTGTAAGTACTTTCCCATCACATGCTTATCCTTGTCCTAGCAAGATTCACTGGTGACACTCCAGTAGAGCACACTAGCTCCTATACCTTATCAGTCATATGCATCTTGTTTCCAATCACTTCTTGACATATTACACCTTCTGTAAGCATTTGTAACATCCAAATTATACAGTATAGTTACAAATAATTATTTTCATTTCACCTTAACCAGTTAATAGTAATTTCAAGGTACACTGGCCAATGTGCAGGTACTCCTCATCAGTGTGTGTCAGACCCGTTAGCCAGGACATGGCTAACTCCTCACCCCATGGTATTTTCACTCAGCACATCTTCCATAGGGTAGCTGCACCCCAAGAGCCGTACTGGAGAGCTCTGTCACAGAAACTCTGAGAAGGTAAAGGAAGGAGAATCTACAGGTGACTTGTGATGACCACCAAAGCTTACTGACATGCAGCAAGACATTGGGGAGGAGCCATGTATGCCTGAGAAGGTCTGGACAAGAGCCACGGTCATTAGGATCAGCAGAAATTGAAGCTCAAGGGTACTGCTCACCCAGAAAAGAGGAGGCCAGGCTAATCGCCTAGGCAGATATGCTCACACTCATTCTGTTTACCTGCCAATACACAAATTATACCATGCAGTGTGGAACAGCTTGCAAAGATCGGGGGAAAGGGCAGACAATGGAGTATCCACAGTTCCTAATAAGTCTCCCAAACTGATGTTGTTGAGCGTACTGTTTGGATAATAGCTAATCACAGACTCAAATCCTCTCACATAAAAACCTTGAATTAGTCTAGGTCTCCAAAGAGTCAGCAAACCACTGAGGAACACATGAAAATAGGACATCACCATCATCTTCCTCTCCTCCAACTGTCTTTTGCAAGGAAAGTTCCTTTCCTCAAAACTGAGGCATCTTCTAGGTTCTGTTTTCAGGAGCTAGTTTCAAGTCATGAAACCAAAATTGAGACAGCTCTCTATAACACATAATACTGGCCCACAGGCCTTAAAAAAAACTAAAACAAAACAAAACCCACCAGGCAGATGTGCACTCACATTATCATTCTTGGTATTTCTCTCTTTCCAACATACTAACAGACCTTGTTATAAGGACTAAGCATGGGGTCCATCCAACAAACTTGGATGCTGCTAATTCTGTTAGAGCCCTGTACCCTCAGCTGTACTGTCAAGCGTAACAATAAGCAGAGCCTCTTTGTAAGGCATATGGGCAAAACTAAAAAGGACTGAAGTATTGCAATGTGTAGGGAATTACAAGAACAGAATTCACTAAATGTGTGCTATTAGCTAAATTTTCTTGACAATGAATGGAAGAAATAGTGAGGTAAGGGAAAGAAGAGAGGATCTAAGAAAGTCAGAAGAAAACACCAAGGAATGAGATGTGACAAAAATCTATTGCTTTAAAGGCAATAAACTCTCAACATCCATTCTTCCTCTACACCCTGTGGCAGAAAGACAAATACATTGATACTTTTCAGACAAGTAGTTTTCCTGCCTGAAAAGTGACCTCATCAAAAGAGTTACAAAGGTATAAACAATTCTTTCAAGCTGCCTAACACAAGTTTACGTTTCCTGTGACTGGAGGACAACAGATCATTAGCACAGCATCAATACAGCAGCAAAAGTTTCACTGCTGTCCTCTCTCACAAAAGATTTCTCAGCATCTCCCCATGCTACTCTGCTGAAGATATGCACCAACTATAATAAAAGTTACTGAGATTTCACTTTAAAACCACACCGAGACAAAAACAATACTCCTTATGCTGGACATATCTTTCAGGACTCTTTCTGACACGTAACTTTAGTTTCCTTCTTACACTACTGCCAGGTAAACTATACCCTAGACTCTTCAGAGTAAGAGGTCTTGTTTTTTCTTTGTGAAATACCTTTCCTGATAAATAACAAAGCAATGTAAATAAGGGTAACAGGCAGCACAGTAAGAAAAGATCTCACTGGGTTAGTCATAATCTATTTTTTTACTTCTAAGTAACACCTAATAGATCTTTGCTTAATGTGTCCTTAAAAATGTTAAGGACAGAAATGCCACAACCTTACTGAGCAATCTCTTCCCATACTTTGCTATTCTTACAAAAACAGCAGTAGTATTCATAGGACAAGAACTTAGTTATATTGGGCTAGAGAATGCTAATGAGCTGCACATAACATCCATCACATAGCTACAAGCTACAAGATGCACACCATGTATGTTTGGCAAAGGAATGGAATGCACCACAAGTAGCTTGCTGTAGGTCTGCAGAGAAGCCACCTCTCACCTATGCGATATGCCTGGGAACACAGGTGAGTCAGAACTAGGAGCCTTGGGAACTAAGAGCCTCCACAACCCTCGATAACTTTGTTTCTCAGTGCTGGGGTGATCAGGAGCTCCTTTGACAGAAGACATGCTCTGTTGGATGACAAACGCAATCTACAGTCTCAGCACATGATCCACACCCTGAACCATTCATAAGTCTCCAGTTACATATCAGCACATTGTTCAACTCACAGAACTCTCAAGGGAACTTGCAAACAACAAACCAAAGACTATCAAACATTCTATCACATTCTTGTGCAGCAGGCCAAGCAAGGATCAGAAACAGCTTTAACAAAGATCTAGCATTAAAATGATTTTTTTAGTTTAATTAAGATTTCCTCCATAGGTAATGTAGAACACGAGACAGGGCTGCTGAATTATCTCTAAATAACCACGAGCCCATATTCAGTGAACTCATGGTATGCACCACTTACATTTCCAAGGGATGCTACCGACATATTGGCAATGGCTTCCTCCAAACAAGGAGGAAAAGACAAGGAAAACGGCAGCACAAAAGAAATGTCAGTATTTACAGGGGACTGGTTACCAAGTTTGTCTCAAGTTACTGCAGGTGTTGTTTTAGTCACAGGTTATCTGTAACGTACAAGGCCCACGCAGATGAAGGTCACCGTCCTCCCTGCACTGCCACCCAGGGAGCAGCCCTGACAGACCACAGCACAGGCCTACAAACCAAAGGCATTTGCCATCAGCTGAGGAGGAGCCAGAGGGCATCTGCCCAGCAAACAGAACTGATTCCAGTTTTCACTTCATCTAAGTTCCCACTTGGGCATGAATTTGTCTTCCTAAATTTTGAAAGGACATATAAACAGCAGTAGCGTAAAATAGTCCATCACCTTGGAAAAAAGCAAAACATTAAAGCAAGAGGAAATGAAGTGCAACTGCAGCACACAGCTAAGATGGAAGGCCCCACATGCAAAACTAGTTTCCAGCTAAACACAGACTATGGTAAGTGATGTGTTCAGGAGCCATTGCTTTGGAGAGACATTCCAGGCACATCCCAAGAGCCATTTAATCACATTTCATCATCAGCAGCTACTTCACAACCTACATTGTAGAGCCCTCTGTATGATACCATTATTAGCCAGAGAGAAATGCTAATTCTTTCAATGTCATTACCAACACAGCATCAAGATGTAATGAATTCACCAGTCACCAGTGCTGATTAACAGGCTGCTACTGAAAAAGGGAATCTAACACCCTAGGCTCCCCCTTCACCATCACTCCTGTCAATTATCAGACATCAACTCTAGCACTCCTTGACCTCTCCTGCAAGTTGGATCCGCTCACCAAGCTGGCATGGAACTAAGCAGTAAAAGATAAGCCTTCTACATCTTCTACCAAAGAGCCCAAAAAATACTAGAACCAGAGTGACAGGGGGGATATGCCCACACGGCCAGAAGTACAAGCAGCAAGGAGTAAGTCCCCCTTTCAACAGGGGCAAGCTGCCAGCCTGAGCATCCAATGAACTACTGTACAGCAAGCACCAAATACAAGAAGAAACTGAAAGTCATCCTTATGCAGCGTGAAGAACGGGTCTCGAAAACAACAATAATTTCTCTTCCCATACCTGCATGTCACTTTAATTTTTAACTGGGCACCAAACCAAACAGAAAGCAACTTGAAAGTTGCCATTTTCTATACAAGCCATGGGTTACTAAAACACCTTGGTTTTCAGATGTTCCCTAAGCATCTCAATAAATCATGAAGACCATTCTCTAAGACATTCCCTTTTCAAAAACTAAGTTAGAGTCTACAAGTCTGTTAATAGACAAAGCAAGCTACTAATATTAACAGAATTGATAACCAGATTTGGAAATTACAAGAGACACACTTCAAAATAAACAGTTGATGGAGCTTGACCAGCCAAAGCAGAAAAGAATTGACTTTCTAGCATTTTTTTGTCAGCCAGTCAGGACATCTGAAATGCTTACAATATTACTGGGGTGACCAGAAGAATCACAAAACAAGACTGGAGAGCAAACTAATCACAGTGTCTTTGCAGTGACAGTAACCTCTGGTCGTTCTGCCTCTTCATGATGAAGACCTGCTACCAGTACAAAATTCTATCTATAAGTAGAAACAAGTTTATTTCCAAGAAAAAGGCTCCATGGGACAAATACAGCTTATAAGAAAGACAAAGAGAGACTTTTTACCAAGGCCTGTAGTGACAGGACAAGGGACAATGGTTTTAAACTGAAAGAGGGTAAGTTTAAATTGGACATAAGGAAGACACTTTTTTTTTTTGATGTTGAGGGTGACAAGACACTGGAACTGACTGTCCAGAGAAGCTGTGGATGACCCATCATGAGAAGTGTTCAAGGTCAAATTGGACAGGCTTTTGAGCAACCTGATCTAGTGGAAAATGTCCCTGATCACAGCAGGGGGTTGGAGTAGATGATCTTTAGAGGTCACTTCTGACTCAAACCATTCTGTGGTTCTATGATTCCATTCTGGGCTTAATTTCTTTCAAAGTTCTATTTTAGCTACATGCCTGGAAGGAGGATTGCTACTTGAAAATATTTTGGTCACCATCACACAGACAAGTTCATTTCTTTAATATACCCTTTTGTATCTTGAGTCTCTAAAGCAAATGACCAACCTGACATTAACTGCCATCAGAAACCACTGATGTAACCTGGAATCTATTTGAGAGACAGTTTCTGCTAAGTAACTAAGAGGTAACAAGACTTTTCTTCTAATACAAACTTAACCTTTTGCTTTTCATTTAACTCACTGGCAATGAAAGTTTAATCATTTTTCTCTGCAAGAAGACAGTCACTAGTGGGTATCAATTACATTTACTTCCTTCAAAAAGATCCACAGGATTTCCTTTGTCTTAAGAAACCTAGAGCAAGCCACTTACAAGACATCTACCCAAAACAGACCCAGACAAACACGCTCCAATCTCAACCACATCCTGCTTCTTTCCTCGGAGCTAATCAAACAAGGAATGTAAGAATATCAGTCTTAATCAAATTAAAATGGGTTGAATTAACAAATACACCAGTCAAAGTTTTTATTCCTACTATTAAGCTCCCAACATTTTGTTTGCCTTAGAACTTGCTGACCTTGGCACAGAATAGGAATTATATTTGTAGTTGGATGACTTCTCAAACAATTTCTCCTATTACTAACATGTACCAATAGGTTCTTTATATGCATCTGTCTTTTTTGTTTATGGTAACACTCCACTACTACCAGAAAGACAGACCTCAATCTTTCTTGAGGCTTGAGAGATACACTGATGCCCTCTGGAATAATGCAATGGGCATTCTGTTCTCACAACAAACTTAAAACATAAATACCCTTCTCAAAAGCTTTTGGGAAGCTTTGCTACAATGTTTAATTCCTTATCCGAGGGATCTTACTTTAATTACCAAGAAAAAACATATAGAAAGAAACACACAACAGAATATTCACCTGTTGTTTTTCAACCCTGTCCACTGCTTCCTCCCTTAACTGTGGTAATTAATCATTCCTAATGTAGCACTCTTGTTTTCAGGTTGGCCCACCTGTTGGTAGAGGTGCTCTAACTGCACTTTGTCAGGTGGATCCCATCTCTTGCCAGCAGTCCTGAACATTCAAAGAGGATCCTGTGGTCATAAAAGCCAAATCCCTGGTCAGAGGTGATACTTCACACACCTAGTAAGAGCATTTCTGAAAGAAATTCCACACTGTATTGCCTTTCAACCTCCCATAGCCACAACCACATAGAAAATTGCATTTTTAGGGTTTTTTCCCCCAAAGACCTTCATAAAATGAGATGCTTCATTCATAAGCTACAAAAGTATCACCATTTTAGATTAGTCAGAGAAGATTTTGAACACAGCTGGTGATGACTTCATGCTATTAACAGACTGCAAGAACCAGAGACACTGAGGAGACAGAAGCTTCATTTTCATGCAAACATCGTCAGGAAGCTGCATAGAGAAAAGAAACAGCACATCACATTTTTTTCCTCTATTGCTTATAAATGAGGTGTCTACAGAGAACGTTTGGGACCAGGGAAAAAACTGAAGACCCTCTCTGTTGTTCCCAAGAGTTTAGATTATAAACAGTCCTCCTCACTTGAGAGGGAGAAGAAAAAAAAAAAAAAAGCCACGTTTCAACAAGCAGTGAAGTTCCCTGCTATCATTTCTGATAGAAGGTTTTTTACATTAAGGGGAAAAAAAAAAAAATGCGAACACTTCTAATATATTTTTTTCCACAAACTGCTGTAATCAGACACTTCACTTTCAGGTGTACTCCCTAAGAGTACTTTTTCTCTCCTCTCAATTTGGGTGGGATTTGGATTTGATATTCCCAAATGGCAATACAACAGGCATCCACTGGAATGCTTTCCTAAATCCACCATGTGTGGGACACTCTCCCCTTTCTGTCCATATGAATATGGCACCAGAGAAGCTAGTCCCTGACATTAAAGAAGAAAAGACATTCAGTCCTTGATTCACCATAGTAGGTGCTACACAACCACTTCGAGACAGTAGCGCCTACCCCACCAAATGGCTATGTCCAACAGGTTCAAACACTGGAATCAGCAAATGCTTAAAACATTGCTTATGATACATGCTCAGTAACAATGACAGTACTTTGAAGATGGCAAACAGTACGCAGAAGGATCCTACACAATCATAGCTGTAACTCTAAGGTGCAATTTTTGCTGTAGAAGTCAAGGAAAACCTAGTATGAAAGATGCCACAGACACAACACTGGCATTTTCTTCTATGCAAGGGTGTACAATGCTAAAGACCTCCAGCTTCATTGATCACAATCTCAACTCAATATGGCCAGGAGAGGAAAGTACTTCGGCTCTTAAGTGCTTTCTCTCTCAAGAACATGCAGTCTCTGCATGACTGTGTGCTTCCACAGTCCATCAATTTAACTATTAGGCTTCTTCTGAGACTTAAAAGCAAAATAAAACCCTTAGCTTTGCTTAGCCAACTGAAAAGAATAATGAAGCTCACAAAGTCTGTGAGTTCACATCTTTAGCTCTCCAAGCTGACAGATGACAAGACAAAAGTTTTTAGGATTGACTCCTAAAAGATCTCTAGTATCCTTCTTCATCCATTCCAGGAACATGATCTTGCATATGAAGAATACAGAGAAGAGACCAGTCCAACGTCAAAGGGCTTCTTAAGTCGACCTGTGGCAGATCTGGAGTCTCTCAAGACTCAACTCACTCAACAGACCATACTGCTTCTGTAGTAAGACAAGCATCACAGTTCTGTTGTTCAAGTATTTGAGGCTGAAAAAGCTGTTCACGAAAGTAAACACGAATTAAGCCTGCAGTACTCTTGAGCAGTCACCAGATGTCACCACAGCTCAAGAGACTTGCAGGGAAACTCTTAGCAGGACAAGTGATAGAAGTAGAAAAGGTTTCTATCATACACACATAGCTTCAGGTCCGAAGTAAGGCCAACAAAAGTAACAGAGTGACCAAGATGACTTCTCATTAAACAACTTAATGCGTGTATGTTTAGGAGTTAAAGGACTGGACATCTAAGGCAGGGCCTTCCAACTTTTCTGTATCAGCCACATGGTTGCTGCTATCTCTTCTTTCTTTCTCACTTCCTACCTCAAGCTCTGTATCCCTGCTCCTCGATCACCCATACAAGCACCCACACCAATCCCACTTCCCAGGAATTCCACAGCTCTTATGCAACCCAGGTTTGCTCACCACACTTCAAGGCTGGGTGGAACTGAAATTTTGTCATCATGCTCTTATACATACACAACAACCTCAGTGCCAGATGTTAATGCATCTTCTAAATTTGGACTCTGGGATTAAAACTTCCTTATTTCTTTTGTGGACTTGGGTTCCAGCATCTACATTCCAAACTGCCACTGGCAAGATCCTGGTTCTGTCTTTTGTACAAGGCAGGACTCAGACAAAACATGTTCTGCCCACAGGCAATGACCCAGCCTGCTGCTGACCTGAATGCTATGCCAACATCAGCAATCTTACAGTCCATTTTAAAATGGAAGTGAAAATGTCAGGAATAAATCAAATATAGATTCCTACATCACCCTCTGTAAAGTTCAAGGAAAAAAAACCAAACAACAAATATAACTAACACACACTCTTTTCTTGGTCAAGAGGGATGACAGTACCAGCCCTAAAAACATTCATGTTTGCTTTTCTCCTACTTGGTGGCCTCCTCCTCTTTCTGTCCCTTCTGCTGGAAACAATAGTCAGTGCTGTGCACATCTCAGCCCCTATCCAGCAGTACCCATAAAATGCCAAATACTTGGCCCATTTGGCTACCATAGTGTCCACAAATTTACATTCCAGCATCCTCATACAGTAGACACACACAAAAACAAGTGAAGAGTTCCTATCCAAAAAGCAATGTTATGTCACCTTTAGTGATGCCTGCAGGGCAAAGGCCACATCTTCCCAGCAGACATGCATAAATCAGTGACACTCAGACTAGTAATGTCTAAACCCTCAGCTCTACAAGACATCATTTCTTCCAGTGGCAGAGAGGGCTAAACATCCTAGTTCCTTCTTTCATACAGAGTCTCCTCCTTCTCTATCATACAGGCCTACAAAGCATGAGCAGGTGGTGCAGCCAACCTACACGTGCACAACAATCCTTGAATCTTCAAAAAACCATTGGCTTGCTGAGTCTCCACTACACAGCACATTCACACAAGCTTGCTGACCCACACTGTTGCAGCAAGAGGAGTCCAGGAACAGGCTGCTTTTACCAAATCAATTCACACGCGTTGCTCCAGACATATTCCTTTCTAAGGGGCTTTCAGATATAAGGATGCTGCGCAGTCTCCAGAAAAAGAGGTAGCTAGAAGCCAGGGCATAAAATGCACAAACAGTTTTTGGTAAACCATAGGCTTGACAACTCTGATTTAAATCTTCACTTCCCTTTAAACAAAATAAGAGTAACAAAGAATGGGTGCAGGGAAGGAAAGAAAAAAAATACTGGGAGGAAAAGAAACAAAGGAAAATAGATACAGTTGGAATTTAAGAAGTCGGCTGATATTAAGGGATGTTGTCAATACAGGGTTTAAGGATCCACAAGCCTCAGTCCACATCCCACCCCAAAAACAGGAACAAAATCTGCCCTAGGTTGGAAACCCTCACAAGATAGTTTGATTTCAAGCAACTGAATCCATCCAAAGCTATGACTCTGAAACAGTAACACACAGATGTTTGTAAGACCCCAGAGCAAAACTGGAGACTGTGGTCCATTACATATTAGAATGTAACACAGCATCTCTCCTCAACCAGTAGTACAGGGCAAGCTGGCACACTTGGGAGCTCCACTGTTTTCACAGTAGATGGTTCCACTGCAGAGAACATTTCCAGCACACCTCTAAAACAGTTCACCCAGCATTTAGAAGGCTGGGAATAATTATGAAAAGTAAGCTTTAAAAGAAAGAGTAGTAAAAAATATGGACAGAAATATGAACTTCAGTAGGAACCTCAGGATACACAAAGTATACACTCCATTAGGTACCCAAAAAAAAAACATTAAGAAACAGAGGAAGAACAATCACATACCTTTCAAAAGAGGCTGGAAAGTTGGAATTTCCTGCAGTTTTATGACATCTGGATCATTGCTGACGTTACGGGAGGACTGTGTTCCTGGGGCTACCACCACGATGTCATCCATTTTTGCCCGTTGCTTGGCTGGTGATGGAGATGCTGGAACAATACAAGAGGGAAAGGGAGCTATCAAATTAATACAGAGATTCCACCAGAATGCAACCCTAAGCAAGTGCTGCTATGTTTAACATAGCACAGGTCCATTTTTTTATAATACAAACATATTGCCGAGATCACTGAAAGACCATAAGCCCCCTTCTCACCCTCCCTCTGAGAGCGTACTCTGTTCAGCAACACTTTTTCTAAGCCAGGTAACAGCGGATTCTGACACACCTGCAGCAGTGACACCCTCCTCGTTCCCCTCCCCAGAGCTCCGCACCCTGCTCCCTCACTTCCGCACCCCGCCAGCGGGAGATGGGCCTCGCCGTGGCTCCGGGGTGCGCCCACCTCCCCAGCCCTGCCTCCCCCACCCCACAGCCGCTCGAAACAGGCCCGGAGGAAGGGCCGGACCGCCGCCAGCTTCTGCCTCGCAAGGAAAGAGCCGTTCCCTTCTCTCTGGCAACCGCCTCCGACCAAGCCGCGCCAGGCCCCTGCGCCGCCACGGAGCCACGCACCCCTCCCGCAGCCATCCCCGCCGCCCCGCAGGGAGGGGGAACCCGCTCCGGGGGCCCTCGCCCACCTCCCGGCCGCTGGCCAGCAGCGGGCACTCCCCTCCCGGAACGCGGCAGGCCCCGACCTGAGGCGCTGCCGTGTTCGCCCGGGCGGCTCTCGGCCTCAGCGCTCTGCTCTGCTCCCATTGCGCCGGGGACACCGGTGGCCTCCTCCCCACAGGGGGTAGCGCCGCCGCCCGCCCGCCGACGGGGCTTCCGGCTGCGCCGGCCGACGGCTGCGCCCGGGTCACGGGCAGGCCCCGCCCAGCGCGGCGGACAGGCGGGGCTCCACTGGGAGGTCAGGAAGAGCGGGGGATGGCAGCTGTAAGTCCGGAGGCCGCTCCCCTCCGTCCGCCGCCCCGCAGGCGCCTGGGACCGCGGGGGACCCGGCCCACGCCTCGTCCCGCCGGGTTGCTGCCCCGCTCTGGGGGGCTCGGGGGTGGTCAGAGTAGCGCTCATCTGCGGCTTCGCATCACGGATATTAAATGTTCTGTCCTAAGGCAAACCCGCCTAACCCCAGAGAGCCGGGTGTGCGTCCCGGACTGCCCGGTGAAGCCACCCCAGGCAGGGCCGCGCTGTTCTCCAGTGGCTGCCCTGGTAGGCTCGGAGGCATCGTCCCCTCTCCAAAACTGCAGCCCCTTGCCTGTGGCAGGGGCCAGAGGAACCGCGGCCATCGCCATGCGAAAGTAGCCCAGACCTAAAGTTCACAGGCACCTCGGGTTAACAAAAAAAGAAAACCCAAAAGCAAAAAGGAGAAGGAAATACAGTTTGAGATTTCATACTTATTATTTTCATATTTGACAATCAAACCAGCAGAGAAGACACACAGTTGTCTGTGACAAAAGAACTGTCTATAAATGGGGGACAGTGCTGGTGCATGCTGGCTCCTGATCAAGCCTGCTCTCTGCCCACGCACGGTGCCCAGCACCGTCGAAAGCTCTGCACCAAGCTCAGCGTCATTTCTCTTGTCTGCCTTTGCTAATTGCCACCAAGATGTAATTTAACGCAAAAATAATGCTCCTATCTCGTGGGAACTGCACCTCACAACTGCTACCAAGATCAAGGCCATGGGAAGACAATCCCAATCCGACACGACTTTTGCTAGCTATAGGCTGTACTATGTGCTTTTGTAACCTAATAATAATAGACCTTTCTTTCAACTGCCTGAAGAACTGCTTGATTCCTGCCAAAATAACAAATAATCAGTATGAAAGCAACGCAATTATTTTGGGGGAAGAACAAACTATTGTTGCCACAATTTAGTTTACAAATGAGTTCCTAATCTGCTATATACACAAGCATGATTGAAGTCACACCTATGAGTATTCTCAGTGGCTTTTAAGGAAGGACTGGCAGTGTTTAAAGATAAAGTGTATGATGTCCAGAGGACTACAGCCTAACTAGTGCTTGCCATAATGTCATTTGACATTATCTATCAGTCTTGGACAAATTTTAAAAGCAGCTGCATTGAATCAGCACATTTAACTTCAGTTCATGTCCTTTCCACTTCTATGTAATGGACATCTCGCTCCTCTCAGAAGTATTTTCATTTATTATTGTGAATCTGTGAACTTGCAGCATATCACCACCCCAGAAGAGTTTTAATTTACCAAGCAACCAGCATATGTGTCTACCATGGGGAATTTTATCATTGAAAACATTATTAAAATTAAGGTATACTTTAATGTGTTAGGTCTATAAGTGAATTCTTTATTTTACCTCTAATGTGAATATAACAGAAGTCTTCTGTAGTGTCCTGCAGCTAGTAACTAAATTAATGTACCTGAATCAGTGTATGGTTGTACATACCTACATTAGAATATATAAAACTAGTGTCTATATTAACATGAACCCAAGCAACTTAAGAGTCTTGGCAAATATTTTAAATCATTTCTTATCCGTTTCATTTTTCTTTTATGACTTCCTCTGTATATTCAATGTTTAACATAGGTGGATTATTTGAAACTGTGGTATATAAAATATGTAGACACAGGTTTCTCAGAAGGATGTGGCTAGGGCTTGAGGCAGAAGCTGTGCATGGGGGTAACATGGCACAGGAATAGCCCTGACCTACCTGCCCTGGCATCAGGGGTGTCACATCGGTGCACAGTCCCGATTAGGTGGGACAGTCCTCATTGCTGCCACTGAGCAAGTTGGGCCAGGAGCTGTGCTCCTGGACTCTTCAAGGCTGGTTTAGAATAATTAGTTTGGGAGCAAGGGATTTAACTCTATGTGAGTACATGAATGTGAATACCCACAAATGTACTCACATATATAAATTTGAAGTTCCTCTTATTCATGCC
Organism: Brachypteracias leptosomus; assembly: GCA_013401335.1. Classification (NCBI taxonomy): domain Eukaryota; kingdom Metazoa; phylum Chordata; class Aves; order Coraciiformes; family Brachypteraciidae; genus Brachypteracias; species Brachypteracias leptosomus. The sequence continues at coordinate 243,174 of VYZX01005629.1, forward strand.
CAGGTGTTTCACCATGTAGAGCACCAGCTCCCAAGCAGAAAGGTGTTCTACAGAGGCAGGAAAACACCTTTAGCAACTTAGCACTGTGACGCGGGGCTAATGGGGTCCCACCGTCCTCCCTTCTCTTGCCACTGGGCAAGGCTGGCGCTCTCCTAGGCAGTGTCAGTGGTTCCTGCACAGCTTTTGATGGACCTCACCTTCTCTGCACCTCATCAGGTGGTTAGGCATTGGAACAGACTGCATGGGGAGGTGGTGGAGTCACCATCCCTGGAGGTGTTAAGAAAACAAATAGATGTGGCGCTTCATGACATGGTCTAGGGGTCAGGGAAATGTTGGGCAAAGGTTGGACTTGATGATCCTAAAGGTCTTTTCTAACCTAAATGATTCTATGATTCTATCAACCTCATATTCTGATAATCTATGTCTATCTTGCAGGTCTCCACATTCACTCTTATTCCAGTACCCCGACACCCTTAACCCTTGACATGATGCCAACAGACCTGGTGAAGAATCAGATTCTTCAGTAATGACCACCCCAGGCAGACCTTCAGCCTTTTTTTTTGAGTTTCTTTCAGCTCAGCTTCTCCCACCACCACTACATAAGCAAAGGCAGGTGGCAGGCAAGACTTTGCTTAATGCATAGCAGAAGTAAGTAATATCTGTGCTTGCTTTTAGTTCATTCACTGCATGATATGGTTAATAGGTGACACCTTAAATGTTCACATTCTCTTACAGATTTTTCTTTTAATAGTGAAAATAATGTTATCAGTTTACCAAAAGAGAGAAACCTGGCTAGAAATAAAAATTTTTTTAAACAAGTGCAGCTCAAAATTTCAGAAAAAACACCACCAAGAATGTAAAAATCACAACAAAACATTAGGAAATGCCCTCGGATTGGCCATTTGATGTGAAATGAGATGATAAGCTCAGTTTCTAACACTTATGGCCAAATGAAAGGCAACACTCAGCTGTATTAACAAAGGAGATGGGGATTGACTGGGCGTGAAGAACTAGTCAGCCACCTGTCCCTTGGCATGAGTCCACAGTGTTCAGCACAGCACCAGGCAGGCAGCAGGGCAGTATGGAGCAGGATGTGCCCCTGCCCCTGGCACCATTCCCCTTCCAGGGAAGCATCTCAGAGAAGCAAGAAATTGCACCTCAGTTTAATTTTCTTTCATTAAAGTAGACAGCAGATGTCTGTGACCAGACTCTCTATTTTCATTATTCTATCCTAACCACTACAACGTGTAAAATAACTGGCCCTTTGGTGTCTCTCTGGGTAAGGGATCACTCCTAAAAAGAAAAAGTATTTTATTTCCAGTCAACTATATTATTCTAAATACTCATAGTATTCTCACTCTTCTAAGGATGAGAGATCTGAAAAAGAAGGAATATGTCTATATGTCTTCCCATCTTTTTACTCCTTGGACTCCTTACTCTCTGTGCCACTTTTACTCTTAAACATTGCGCCAAAAATAAGGGGGAAAAAAAAAAGGAAATGAAAAAATTTCCAAGGAAAAACATTACTTAAGCAAGCAATTGCAGTAAGGCTGCAGAGGGATGAATGGCTAAGCCTCCGGTCTGTGCTCTCAGTAGACAGGCTTGTCCGTACAACTCCCATTCAGCAAACACCCTGTGCTTGGCCATGATTTGAACAGGATTACTCAGGTAGCAAAACGACACTTACGCAGACATCAAAATATGCACATGTCCACTTAGACCAGGATATGCATATTAACCACTTTCATCACAGCCTCCAAAAGCAGCTCTCAGTCGGAGACAGGTCAGGCTGCGAGCAAAACCGCATCAGCCTAACCATCACCACCACCAGCTGATGAAGAGATTCACCGGGTAGTTGTCCCTTTGTGCCCAAAGCAGAGACTTCGGGGCCGGCGAGCAGCTGGTGGAGCGGGGACATGGCAGCCCCGCTGGGCAGGCTGGAGGGAAGACAGGCAGGGGGAGAGGAGGCAGAAGGGCAGGTAGGAAGTAGGGGAGGCAGGGCAGGCAAGAGGGCAGGTAGGAGGGAGGGCAACAAGGAGCGAGGGCAGGCATGAACGAGGGGAGGCAGGAGGTCAGGCGGGAGGGCAGGTAGGAGGGAAGGCAGCCAGGAGGTCGAGGAGACAGGAGGGCGGCCCGAGCCCGCCTCACCCGCGGCCCCTCCTCCCGGACGTGCCGGCGGGCTGGGGCTCTCGCTGTTCCCCTGTGCTGCCTCCCCGCCGCGGAACGGAGCCCAGCGCAGCCCAGCCCGGCCCGGCCGCTGCCTTGCCGTCACCGGGCGGCGGGTGGGGTGGCCCGAAGGTGACCCCCAGAAACGCGTCCCAGCCCCGGGAGCAGAGGAAGCATCTTCGCGGCGGCTTCCCCGGCTACCAGCGCTTCGGGAAGCGCGAAATCCGGTTTTTGGTGGGGGAGGGTCTGTGGTAAGGAGGAGCAGCGTCACCCCAGCCCTGCGAAGACACCCCCCCTTGTGACCATGTCTCCCGGTCGCAGCCGGTGGCCAGTTTGCTTGCTAGTGCTCACCTGTGCGACGGCCGGACCGTCCGTGAGCCAGCAGTGCTCGGCGGAGAAAATGGAAAATACCATCGTCGATATAAACTTATCTCTGCCCAGAGGCGTCCGGGGCGCGGAGCCGGTGCGCGCCCCAAGCCCGGAGGCTTGCGTCCAAACCTGCTGCTCCGGGGAGCAGCTCTCAGGTAACCCGCCCCTCTCTGCTCTGCTAGCGCCTGCCAGCGCTTGGGAAATGGCTTCTGAAGTTTGGGGTCTTCTCTGTATTTGGCACTGAAACGGTGATTTTCCGTTCATTCACGCTGCAGCTGCTATCCTGTTTTGCCAAGTTAGATCTTAATGCAAAACCCTGTAGTGTTCAGGAAAATAGTTGCAGCAAAGAAACAGTGATAGTTAAAAATGTTAAAACCTCTCAGATCCCCAAATTCTAAGATGTGCAAGCTGTATTTAGTAAATGCACTACAAAGTAACTGATATTTTGCGCTACTTTTTAATTTTAGCCAAAAAGGAAAGTGCTTACCCTTCTCTGAGACCACTCGCTTGCATCAAGGTCTTGGACAGTAAGAGGTAGAGCAGAATAGAAATGCGGCTTGGAGGGTCACCTTTACCATTATCAACAAGCCAAGTGATTCCTAGGGTGTGGTAGGGAAAAGTGTATAAATAATTTCCTTCCCCATGAGTATAGCAAGGAGGTTTTCAGGTTTTTCAGGATTTGTAAGCGAGAACTTGCTATATAAAAGTGGTGCTGGTGTGGTACTGGTGAGGGGAGGATGAGGAATTAGACTAATTATTTCCCCAAGTTCATCTGTACAGGAAGAGGAAGGTGTAACCTTTTGTATATTGGCCCCGGGCCGTTCTTTTGCAGTCCTGGGCTGTTTTTGCTGCAGGAATGTTATAGGTTAGTAGTTTTCCACTACTCACTTGAGGAAAACTTTATTTAACAAACTAGAGCTCATTATCAGATGCTATAAAAGTTCTTATTACTGACACATGTATTTATCATGTTTTTGCAGGAGACAAGAAGTGTAATTTGATGATTTTTGATGCTCGAAGGACAAGCGCACATCCAAACTGCTACCTCTTTTACTGTCCAAGCACAGAGGCTTGTCCGATGAAACCTGCAACAGGACTTGTGAGCTACAAGATAACTAGAGGTAAATGACAGCAAGAGCCACCAGTCCTCACACTAGGGAGTTTTCAGTAATGATCAGAAAATGTCTGGTGCTTGTGTTTTTAGTAAAAATGTTCTAAGCCAAGCACTGTGATTTGAAAATGCTGCTGTTTTCTTTGTGGAAGATGGGTGGGCAGGGGTGTGGTGAGCTCCTGTGTGTGGACCCAGCTTCCTGCCTGGAATAACATCCTGACCCTTACGAAATTCCTTCACATTAGATTCAGAATTCCTCATAAGTTTCCTTTGCTTGAAACCAAAAGAAGTTGTTTCCATCCTGATATATTCAAGAAGGAAAATTTCCTGTACATAATGCTGAAGAGTATCTCTGAGAACAAGATGCCCTTGTAGCCATCTGCATATTTGAAGTACCCCCAGTGAGCTGATGAATACCATATACACACAGGCAAAAACACTGAGCAAATGTTGGGCAAGCCTCAGAGCACCGCTATGATGTTACTGAGTAATTGACAATAGTAATAATTATTTTCTGCTTTCAGTTTGGAGAATCTGAAGTGCAGATGCAAACTGTCTAAGCTCAAGGCTCTATGGCATATGGGCTGCACACTCAAATTTCTTGCTATGTGTTATGTGCTGTGGGATTTTTAATAGCAAGTCTTACTTATTGACTGATATTGACTTGCACCAGACCTATTCAATGGCTCAGATAAGAAACTGATAATTAGACTGTTCTCCTGCCAAGAGTTCACAATGTGGTTTCCGCATGGCCACTTGAGAGAGGCAGAAATTTCATTTTTCCAGAGACTGAACTTTTGTTGAAAAGGAGAACTTTTCCAAGAGGAACTATACAAGGAGCAACAACAGGATATGTAGAAAGATTGTTCATCTAACGTTGCCAAACATTTTTGTGCAAGCACAATCACACAGAAATTGGGCAAAAGCAGTGTGCAACAAGTGAATTGCATGCCTCTAAAATTATCATTAGAACTATTCCTTTCTCCAGCTCTTTCTCCCCTAGAAGAATGTTCCTAAGAAGTTTTTTAGAGGTAACACCTGAGCAGTGTTGGTTCTGACAAACACTTTAAGCTTTGTTTTTTCATATGAGAACCTGCATGTGGTTACACTGAAAACCAAACTAAAAAGGGGAAAGATACTCTATTGGTGATAAAGTAACTTAAAACACTGACGATATGTTAGTAATGACTTTTTTCTTTTATTAACTATTCTTGTGGCTGCTAACTAATGGAAATATCCTGTGGCTTGGGAAGTAAAACATTTCCTGGTCCTATCTGCAAAGAGCCATTGCTAAAAAAGTAGTAACATTTCCGGTTTCTGCTGTTCATATACTTATGTGGTGCTCGCTTTTTCCACCCCACTAAGGGTGGAGCCCCAGGTTCTAACAAAGTATGCTCAAGAGGTGTTTAGTTTGTTTTTTAAGAGTGACAACCTGAAGTTTGGTTTCTAATGCAGCTTACTGGATTTGAGATATCAGCAGGACCACTTTTTTTTTTTAATCTCTTTTTAAAAGTTGACTTGTGTAGTGCTCTTGTTCTTTCTTACCAAGAAGCCTATCTATCCTAGTACTCCAGCTATGCCTTGCACATGACAGTTCTAGGCAATTGCATTTGGGAGCGTGTAGTCTAAAATGGAGACAAAGAATACTATAAAATAAATGCTTGATACTGAAAATGTGGAGTAGAGTTACTTCACACAGGGAGTTACATTACCTAATCCAAGTGCTGCTGAGTAGCAGTAATACTTAACTCCTGTACAGGACTTGTCACATAGCCTCCCTGTGCTCTCTCCACCCATCCTTTGAATGCTGCATGCATGTATGCTGCTAGCTCTCTTCTTCCTCAGGCCAACACCAAACTCATCAACATCCCCTCAGCCTACCTTTATCTTTTATTCTTCATCTGTTTGCTCTTCTCTGTCTCAAATCAGCCAAGGGGGAACACACCATTGAGAGAGAGCTCAGCAAGCTGCCCCCAACAAGAACTCTCTTCAAACTGACCAGCCTCTTGTTGTTTCTCGCAAACTGGTTGGTTCCTGGTTGATATATCTCTAGCCTCCCCAACCATGATCACCTGGGGAAGGCAGGGCCTCACACGGGTGAGCCAGGTTCTGTCTGTTGTACCTGAGATCGCCTGGGGAACAAAACATACTGCTGGGTTGTGACTCATACATAGGTCAAGCCCAATTTGGGGTCCACAGCCCAGGCCCCAGCACTTCAGCATGCTCTGTGCTTTTCCAGCTCTTCCCCAGGTGAGCAAACTGAAGATGACATAGCATGCTGCAAGTGTTTTGTAGCTGCCACACCATATCAGCTGTTGTTCAAATGCATGGAGGGGACTGTCCATGGGAGTGTATTGGGAACAGGGAAGAAATGAGTCGGAGACACTTGCTGGTGTGGAAATGTGTCCAGAGCTGTAGAAGCAGCTGACAGTTTGGGCATCTTTGGCTGTACAGTTTCTGATTATGTAATAACTGAGTATTTCTTTACTTAAGGCCACTCTATAAAACCAGAGTCTGGCTTTTCTCCAAGTCAGGCCTTGTGGTTGGGGTCTATTATCTGTATTTAGGATCTGACTTTGACTAACAAGCCTGACAGATTAGGATAAAAATTGGTACCTATGGTTCAAATTAAGTCATTGTTGTTGTGCCCTTGTTTAAAGCTGTGGTGGGTTTACCT
>VYZX01005630.1:0-15124 GCA_013401335.1 Brachypteracias leptosomus
CATTCTGTGATTCTGTGATTAGCCCAAACCAAAATACTACTCCCCAAAAAAAAAGCTCAGAGACTGTTTCTTACCAAATCCTTCATCAAATACATAAACATTTTTCATAGCCACAGTTTTTGTAGCAGTAGACAGTTTTCCTTTGTCTGCAATAGAATTTTTGATATAAAAATCCAGAAGTAAAGAGAACTAAGTAAAACCGGTCAGGCTTGCTCCATCTCAATATCTTTCAAACAGAACTCTCATATTTAACATAAGTTTGTTCCTCTCTCTGTTTTGAAAGCTTATTTGTTACAAATATTGGGAGGACAAAAAAAGATTTAAGCAGGAAAACTAACCGTCAAACACATATTATCAGTAATCATGTTTTGTTAGTAAATATTCAATTTGTGCCCTAGACTCTCAAGCCATTTCACAAACATTTCCTGTTAAAACATTTTTATTTGCTGTACAGATTTCCATGCCAACATATGCCAACACATATGTTTATTATCAGTAAATGGTACACATTTGTTTAGTGGTTCCATCAGGATTTGTAGACCTATATAATGATAGCTGTCAACTCTCCCCCTCACTGGAATTTTTGGATTATCTTTTCTTGCTGTTCACAGCTCAGGGCTCAAACCTGTTAACAAGAGAAGTTTAATTTGTTTAAAGATTTTTAAAATTAGAAAGAAAGACCACTCCCTGTTAGCAGAACTATAAAAACGACTTTTTGCTCACATGAAATTGTTTCATTTCTGAAAACAGATCGTGACCAGCCCTGGTAAATCACCCGAGAACTAATAAAGAGTATTGTTCATGTTCCTCCTAATTAATGAAGATACAAATAAAAAATGAAGCAAATTAAAATCTACTAGATTTGTCAAGGGCAAGACATTCATGTGTGTGAGACAGGTCCAAAATAAAGCTTAAAAATATCAAGTGTGGACAACACCAAAACTGCTTAGGGGATCACTTTCTTGTTGTATGCAGTCTTAATCTGTTTCACAGCACTTTTGGTCAAAACAATTTTGAATAGTAAAAAGGAAAAGGTAGAAAATTTGTACAGACCTAAAATAGCTGAGCTTTCTTAGTGAGGAGGACACTTCAAGAGTATCAGGCTCTTTTTAACTACTCTTTGCCATTACCTGTTGTGGAACTTGTTGTGTCCTCTAATGCACTACAAAGTCTTTCAAAACTAAGATGTCTTAAAAGTGAAGTCCTAGACTTCATAAGGTATGTTTTTCCTACATTCTAATCCCAGGTTACAACAGCATAGCTGAGCAGTGGTGTACTTTAATACAAAGAAGTACATATTGCAACTCATCTAAGGAGTTATGCCAGGTATAGTCCTCATCACGTAGGGGAAAAAGTTAAAATGAAACAAATTTCTTGGTACAACTCATATGCTTTTAGTTAATGATTTTTTAAAGATACATGCTTATAATATAACTCCTGTGCATATTGCACCAAGGTAGTGGCAAGGCATTATTATCATGCAGGTACAAAAATAAAATGACATAATTTCAGAATGTGAAGTTTGTTCTAGTCAACAGTCAGATCCATAACTTCTGGTACTGGTCACACAGTTCAGACAGTCAATATACAAGACATTTTGGAAGTTAAGTTCCTTCAGAGTTCCTCAAACTGGACATACAAAATCACAAGCAACTTTAAACTACGGGAATTATTTCAAGGACCATGCTGCGGCATACAGTATTCTACCCCAGCTGTGCAGGGTGGTCATACTTGTAGTATTTCCACACAACTCTAAGAACAAAGGTCTTTAAGATGATAACTTACATAAATTAGATCCACATTGACATGGCCATATGGCTTCCAGCACCTGAACTCAGTGCTGAAAGCTACTGTGAGTGTTTCAGAAAGAGTAAGGGTCACACGTTTAGATATAAACTGTAACTTTTTCTGGATTAACATCACCTTGTTAGTTATGTGTGAAAGAAAGGGCACTTCTACACTGACTTCTTGGGTTTGTGGGTGTAGTAAAAGTTTATAAAGTTGAAACCAGTGCAAAATCTTGTGAAGAACTGTGAAGAATTGGGGGAAACCTGAAACTCTTCTTCAAATACTCTGCATTTGATTGGATATAATCTGCCAGGTGTGTTCCTTTAGGATAATTTAAATTCTGGGTCTATACACTGTATATATCTACAGTTCAAGATGTTATTCATAACTGCATTTCACAAAATGTCCTCTCTCTTGGCACATAGTATGTTGTACCTATCTGATAGGTCTAAAGTTGGTGGGCAGATGTTGCAAGTCATCCACATTATGGCCCACCTCTCTAGAGCCTGTGTGTGCAACAGCCAGCCATCTGTTTTCTGGACTCTCTGATCTCCCCATGCTTTTAAGGCCAGCCCTATGGAGAATGGTGGCAGCAGTGGCTTGTCATCCAGTGAACAAATATCATACCAGCTCCTTTACATTTTTATAGTGCCCAGAGAATGTGGAATGGATTATTTTAATTATAAGTAACCTTGTTAATTGCATTCTGTTTGTTGAGTAAAATCCATTTAACCCAGAAGTTCTCTAAAGAGACCTAATAAATTTGGATTACGTAAGTATTTCTCAGTTTTTCAATTACAGGTATCATTTGACAGGAAAAAAAAAAAAAAAAGGAAACTCCCTCAAAAAGACAAAAAAGTCCTTTTGAAGTGATATGTTGGACCTAACCATGTCATTCTACACTGTGATTCTGTCAAATGTCTCAAACTCAGTAGGTAACCCCTGATCTATTAAAACAGATGGGTTGTAATTGTTCATTAAGAAGTTCACTGAGCACAGCTCAGCATTCAACAGTGTATTCAGACAGTCCACTGCAGTGTAGTATGGATATACTCAAACTAGCTTAGAGTAAGGTTCAGGCATTGGAAACATGACAACCATGAGCTCTGCACAAGTAAATATTGCTCTCTATTTTTCAACTTTGACAATCTGGTGTGAGCAAAAATGTTACGAGATTATTATTGTGATCCTGACATTTCAGTGGACTGTGATTTCTTCTCTGTTTCTTCCCTCCTTACCACAATCTACTCAAATGTACGTAGCACCTTCTGTCTGGAAAAAGAAATACTGCTATGCAGATAAATGTAGCATTCTTTCTATGGAGATTCTCATACTCTGGCCTCTAAATATGATCCACACTTACAATGAGAAAGTAGAAATTATGAATAACACTGCTTGTATTAAACAAATTGTTATCATTATTTTGACTTCAAGAAGGCAATGAATGAGTACCTTTAAGCAATATGGTGATTTCACTTTTTTTGAACACTCTTTTTCAGTTTCTTAGTTATGTTGGAACAGAAATGTCATGAGAACAAAATTTCTTCTTTTCCTGGGAAAAATCAAATTGCCTCCTTCCATTTTTTTCTTTTTTAACTCGCTATTTTTTCATGACAAAAAAGGAAAATGAAAAGTGAAAATTATCTCCAAGGAAAATTAATAAAAATATTTTACAAAAATATTAATCCAAATGTGGGAAATTTGCTTTCATATACTTATGTTCTCTAAAGCTGGAAGTTAGAAAAAAATGCAAATGTTATATTCTTGAATGGGAAACCTAACTTGTTTCAGAAAGACAAAGAAAATATATCTTGATTACATGTGATACACTTATTCTTTCATATGACAGTATCAGAGTGGCACATACCATACAATATTCTTATTGTATAGGGATGAGGATAAGATGATCACAATCCTACATGCAGTGCTGGAATACATCTCAATCTAGCCATTTTTTTTAAATTATGTTTTTCCCCAGTGGAACTCCTTAAAATACTTCTTAGTTCTCTCTTTGTTTATGGCAAAGAGTTTACGAGAGTTACCTGGTCAAAAGAAATTGGATTACACTGAAATTGAAGAGCTGCGAAAGTGAAATTTAGTCTTGGCTTTAACAGTCTCTGTTTTGACATTGTTTCTTAAACCAAGACTATGATTCTGATGCAATATGTACATAAACTGGCTGTGTCACAGTCCATGGTCATTCTGGGTAATCACAATCCAGCTTGCGTGCTAGACCCAAACACTGCACATAACTCCATTTTGTGTTTTGATGGCAATTCTACACGAATGACTGCAGACAGTGCCTGCTCAGCAATATCCATCCCACCCACTCCTAACAACTGCCACAATATTTTGTAAAAGGAGGTAGTGTTGCCCTGTGGCCACTTTTCTGGAGTGCACAGGCAGATAAGTAGTCCCCATAGCAGGCAGACTTGTCCTGTCAATCCATACTATGTAGTCTTACTGCTCGTCCTTGCTGGCTTAACCTCCTTCTTCCCATCACAGCCCTGCATCAGAAGAGCAACACAGTGCTGAAGGGTGAGCTCACATGAAGCTCCAAGCAAGCTATGCTGCCTCAACTCCTGACATCAGGGTGAGGCAAAGGAGGGCTCTGCAAATGTCACAACCAGGTCTGGAAGGAGTGTCATGCCTGAGCTGGATCTACTCTGAATGGGGTACCTTGAACATTGCGTGGTGGCTCTTGTGGGGCTGCAAGGGCCTGCGATGTGGAGGGACCTAATGGAAGTGTAGGCATAGCTATTGACATCATCAGCTTCTACAATTAAAAACTAGGAAAACACTTTTTTACTGCAAGTTGATCAATGTTATGATAGACACATATTTCTCAGGAATTATGTTTCTAGGAGCAATGAGATGACATTGTTTATCAGTATCTATAGCCTAGTCAAAAATTCCTTTAATTAACTTAATTCAGTAGATGAGTAGTGAATTTCTGCATTCAGATTGTAGCCTTAGAAAACAGCCGCAATATGTTAGCTATACATTTGCACAAGGGGAGACTCAAGAGTTAGATTGAGACAGAGAAAAAAGAATACAGATGTGGTTCACATTACAACATCATTCTCATTAGACCTGATCTCCTGTATTCAAAATTTCAAATTGCCAACGTTAGTTAGCAGTAGAAATAAGTTGAGGTGCTGTAATATGCATAATTTTCTGGGAATGACTGCCTCTCAGTATATTGAATAAACACCAATGTTTTCTGACAGCACAGTAACTGGCCACAAAACAGTTAGCAACTACTGAGAACAACAATGGGAAACAGAGCAGCACATGATACAGAATTCTTATGGGGGGGGGGGGGGGATAAGAAAATAAATAAGTAAGCAAATAAGTAAATAAACCCCACTGAACAGGAAAAGAAAAAAATACAAATTTGGGAGAAATTTAATGTAGTATTATGCATACCTACAGAGTTAAACTGAGAGTATGCTTCTTAAAGACAGTTATTCGCTGTATAATATTCTATATTAAGGGTATCTATAATTCCACTTGTTTCATTACTTAGCTAAAGGAATTAGAAGGGTGTGACACTACTTCTCAGGACCATTGTGCTAGAACATAAAAATCTGGATGTAAATATTCTAGGCCAGGTTACTGGAATGAGAAAATGTGCTAAACCAGTAGTTACTTAATCTGATTGAACAGTTTTCAGATGCGATGTATCTCAGACAATTTTTTTTTTTTTCTTACTATTTTTCATTTAGAATCATAGGAATTTCAGTTGAAAGGGATCTCTTAAGGTCATATGGTTCAATCTCCTGTTTTAATGAGGACTATATTCAATCTCAAGTCTTGAAAACATCTAAGGATGGGTATCCTGTTCCAGCTTCAATCTACCACTACTGAGTTAAGTTTCATTACATCATCTCTGTAACTCTTCTTCAAGTACTCGTACTGTACTTTCCATGAGATTATCACATTGCTCCTTATCAAACTCTCCTCATAAGCAAGTTTTCCAGAAAAGTAATTAGTATTATATTGTTAAATGCAGTGGTGAACAATAATAGTAACAGAAATTATTCTTGACACCTAAGAAGCACCATCCACGGTTCTCTAGCTTGTTCAGCATCAACCTGCTCTGGCAAGCTTACTTTATATGGATAGCTCCACCTCAGGTAAAATCTACCTCATCAGTAAGACCTTGCACTGATTACTCTTCATTTCTTCATTTTACCTTACTTCCAAACTTTAAAATAGATCACAGAAATACAAATATTATTAATATTTCATAAATTAGAAATACTACTCTAAGATTTAAATATAACATCTTAAAATAGCTGTTTGGGATTTACACAGAAACATATTCTTGTGTTCAAACGATTACTCTAATGCTTATGGACTTCAGTATTCTCTTTCATCTCTTCTAAACTGTGGCACATAGACTGGTGATTTGATCAAAACCTCTTGCAACTTGATCCTTTATAAAGACAGATGAAGGCAATGTCTTTGAGAGAGACAGAGTGACGACAAATTGAAGACAGAAAACAAACAAACAAGACAGCTGCTTTACTAATAAGAAGACTCTGAATTCTCTTTTTAGGCCTGCTTAAGACTTTTATGTTCTTTTAGTTGATAATCTGTAGAACTACCTCATTACAGACAACAATAAAAAGGAAATCTCACCAAGTTTTGAATAAAGCTTGTTGCTTTATGATTTGTAAATCTTAAGTAGAAAGTGATCAGTAACCTGTCAAGACCTTATGAATTTACTTTCAATGAAGGTTAAATATCTAAGGAGGTTGGAAACAGAATCTTTTATTTATCTATATTCTATTCTGCATATAAGAAAGGATAAGCTTTTTCAGTACTCTTAATATCATAACTCCACAGGTGTCCTGAATGCACCTATGAAGTAAATCAGCTTGTCTGCTGGCTGGGATTTAGGCTGTCTTGCCAAAAGTCTGCTAATATAACTGAATAATTCATGATGCTTTATGATGTGGACTACTGTCCACAAGAGAGACAAGCAGACAAATTTTTCTTATGTCCTGAAATTGAGCTCAAAATGTGAGCCAGAGAAGAAAATACAGTTTTACTCCTCCATTTAAACAAGCTTCTCCCCTTGTGAGAATTGCACTATATAGCTATTAGTGAGTAATTGTGTTCTCTGGTGAAATTGCTCTGATGAAGAGGGTGAGTAGCTTGTAAGAATAACAGTTTTCTGAGGATGTTTTATCTAAAACTCAGGAAGTAAACTGTCAAGGTAAAAGTGACAGAAAGCAGACCAACTTTTGTAACCCGCTATATTTGGAATACTGTTATCCCACTTAATTCATATAATGGAATGGTTATAATGGTCTTAATATGTATTAAGCTCTACATGTGTACCTAAAACCTTTCTGCAGGACTGAATCAAGTGCAAGGATGGATTACAGGCCAAAAGGATGTAGCAGTGACATTTCTTGGGTGACACTCTGATTCTTAGTAATTATCACTTTTAAATTCTATGGCAATTTGTTTTATCAAATGACATATATTTTGTGTCAAGTGTCTGCAACCTTTTACACATGACTGCACTTGATATGGAATTATTTTGATAAGAGAATGCTAGTATAATGTCACTGCCATCGGTGTTTTCATCTCTGAAGTGCTCCCATCAGAGATGTGGGGTGACTGGTATAATCTCATAACTAGAAAGTAATTTCAAATATGTCCATAGCACTAATCCACTGAATTCATAGTGAATTTCACTTAGTTGAACAATCAAAAACTCAAATATGGAATTGCATGTAGATGAAAAGTAAGGTGAGAAATAACATTTCTATTTCTAAATATCTTCCATTTGATACTTATTATCTATTTTTCTTTTCTTTTTTTTTTTTTTTTTTTTAAATAACTACCTACTAGAGAAGATACATATTTATATAATTCAAAGTCTGTGAACTTTAATGCCTTACTGGTATAAGTACAAAAGATCCAAAGAATCCAGAGTTATGAAGTCAGACTGTACTTTTTTTATTTACTTCACCAATTAAGATAGTTATTTTGCTCACATTTAAGCAACATTTTCCTCATACCTATATGGTATTTAATAAGGAAATAAAAGTAACGACCATAAAAACTGAAAAATATGTTGCTAAAACGCCTTCAAAATAAAATCCTTATATCATACATTTCATCTTCTGAACTCCAGGTTTCAGATTAGAAAGCAAAAGATGATTTGTCACTGAGTTATACAATAATCACAGATTAAAAGTCTTTCTTCTGCATTACAAATACTCTATGCTGTATTAATAGGTAAAGGAAATATTTTAGTATGCTCTAAATGGATTACCCCAGCCTTTTACATCTCCTTTCCTCATAACATAAAATGGCACAGGATAAGAAAATTCTTATTGAGAATTTATCTTAAAATTTTTAATGCAACTTTAGTTTTCAGCACCATTCTCTCAAGCAACAAGTGAGGACAAGAGTAAATGGCCTGAAGTTGCACTAGGGAAGGTTTATTTTGGAAATTAGGAAAAAATTCTTCACTGAAAGTGTTGTCAAACATTGGAACAGGCTACCCTGGGAAGTGGTAGAGTCACTATCTCTGGAGGTATTTAAAAGAGATGTAGATGTGGCACTTAGGGACTTGGTTTAGGGGTGGATTTGGTACTGTTAGGTTAGCAGCTGGACTCAATGATCTTAAAGGTCTTTTCCAACCTAAATAACTCTTTGATTCTATGACTGATCCTCTCAACTTGGTGGCATCTACAAACTTGACTGTGCACCATCAGGTCCTCCAGATCATTCATAAAGATGTTAAGAAGACTATTTGCAGATACCTGTATTTTGACACCACACCTGATGCTCTGGTTCTTCCTTCCTCTTTTACAGGTTGCGTGTACTTCTGTGTATACATTGAGGCAGGTATTGCTTTGGTTTTTTTCCTGTCATTTCTGAGGCCCCTCTTCTTTCCATAACTCAGAAACTTTTGCTTTCTGCCCTCAATCATCAGTTCCTCACCTGTATCACAAATTCCTAGTTTAAAGCTCTCCTTAACAGATTGACCAGACAGTTAGCAAGGATATTATTGCCCCACTTCGTCAGGTAGATCCAGTTTCTATCCAGGAGTCCTCAATCCTCAAAGTGAATCTTATGATCATAAAAGCCAAATTCCTGTTGTCACCAGCTGTGACATCAAAATTCCACCCATTAATTTGCAAGTGGATTTACTATGTGGGGTTCTTCCCTTGACTTCTCCATTTTTTTTTCTAGCTTTACTTCTTTGGAATTATTCAAGATGATCATTAATTATGAGGCTGTTCACGAAATGCTCACACATACACAAACTCATAAAGCAAAAATCTGGTTCGCTGAAGCTAACATTACTTAACTGCATACTTTCACCAAGAACCACAGTCCAAGTTTACCACCCAGCTATGAAGATATTGCAATGAATTAATCCAATAGTGATTTTCTGTTCACATCATGGAGTGTGATTCCATGGAGAACATATTAATACAATTATGCTGAGAGGGTATTTCATTGCTTTTCGGAAATATGAAATTCAAGATAAATTACTATAATAAAATTTGGCTCTCTGAAACTTGTCTGTAATAATCTGGTTAAGAAATCAGGGGTATTATGGTATATGTAGTTGTTCCACAGGACAATATGTGAAAAGAACCTAAGCAATAAATATTTCATTGTAGGTTGAGACATAAATGGTAAGAAAAGAAAAAAAATATAATAAACTCATCTGTTTTCCCATAAACACAGTGAATTCAAATTTACCTGTTTCACTTTCACTGCATTGGACATGGAAGGAAAGATTTTTTTATTTTCATAACAGGAATTCCTACTCTAATTGAATGCTGCATCTGATGATGTTTCTGAATAGCAATAACATTATCAATATCATATTATGTTAGAAAATTGTTCAGATATTTTAATTTTCAATCAGAAGGTGCAGATTTTAGGCATAAGCATTAAACTAAACAGACCAATATTAAAATGAGTAAAGATAGCGCTGCATCAAGCCCAATGAAATTGCTGTTTTCTCATGTAATCTATAGTAATTTCACTCTCATTTAGAAGCACAATAATTTTTACATTCATGCTTTGCAGTTAATGCCATCAGTGCTATGTAAAAATAATATCATTTCTGTAGACTTCAGAAATAAATTGTTTAACTAGGTTTTTGCCTTTCCTCTTATTCTTCCCAATTCTGTTCTGTTTAAGGGGCACCTCTGGCAAAGGTTAGACGAGACACAAATTTGATTAAATGGCTCCAGCTGCCTTGCTGAGTGTGTTTGTGTTACAGTCCATAGCAGTAGAAGAAGCAGGGTGCACTTTGTATTGCATTCAGGCTGTGTAAGAGGTGAGGTGTGTGCTAGTCTGGGCAGCGTGAGGAGTGGCAACAGCATGTTGTACAAAGGGACCTTCTTATTCTGAATTTCCTATAACTTAACTTGCCTCTTCCTCCAGACTCCCTCCATTCCTTCTTAAACAACTTGAGCTATGTTTCTGAAAATCAATGAAGTTTCAGAGTGACATTTCAATCTAACTGAGGATTCAGTTGACTAACAGAATTATCTGTGCCACCTACTAAAATATAATTCTATTGGTAAATATATTAAACTTAAGGAAACATTTTTAATCCCTCATGGCTAGCTGGAACAATTAAAAAATATATCATTGCCCTGTTATACCACCTGTTTTCAAACACACACTAAGTACCAATACTCCATTTAGACATTTAAGAGCTGAAACAGTATGGCATGACACAAAACAGATTTACTGTTTTTTGGGTAACAAAAAACAAATTCTGTAGGCAGACCATGTGCTATGGTAGTGTTGATCATCAGTGCTGTACATATTACTACCGCAGGTAGGTGTTCATGTCTTTCTTCTACACTGACACTTTAGATTTGCTAGACATAGAATCATAGAATAGTTTTGGTTGGAAGAGACTTTCAAGATCATCGAGTCCAACCTTAGTCCTAGCCCTTTCAACACCATTAAGCCATGTCCCTAAGCACAACGTCTACCCATCTCTTAAACACCTCCAGGGATGGTGACTCCACCACCTCCCTGGGAAGCCTGTTCCAATGCCTGACAACCCTTTCAGTAAAGAAATTCTTCCTAATATCCAGCCTGAACCTCTCCTGGTGCAATTTCAGGCCATTTCCTCTTGTTCTATCACTTGTCACCAGGGAGAACAGATCGACCCCTGCCTCGCTACAGCTTCCTTTCAGGTAGTTGTAGAGAACAATAAGGTGTCCCCCTCAGCCTTGTTTTCTCTAGGCTAAACAGCCCCAGATCCCTCAGCTGTTCCTCGTATGGGACATGTTCCATATCCTTTACTAGCTTGGTAGCCCANACCCAGCTTGGTGTCATCTGCAAACTTACTAAGGGTGCACTCTATTCCCTCATCATAGCTTTTTTTTCGCCCTCACTCTTGTTTGTAATAACTCTTTAGAGAAATGAGAAATGGAATAACTCTAGAGAAATGAAAATGGAATATAGGACTTCTGCCAAGTCTTTTGAGTTGTTGTTCATTCCACCTCCTGCTCTGGAAATGAGATATCTGCTGTTGTCAAATATTTTGTCCCAGCATCATAACACCAGTACTAGTAACTTCAGAAGAACAAGGTCTGCTACATGACACCCAGATTAATCTTACCTACAGTTACCTCAACTATTGTAAGCAAATAAAAGCAAAAGAAATTCTCACATTCTGTACTTTCATGTCCTTTAAATTGTCAAAGTCTAAAATGTGGAATTCTAAATCAAAATATAGCAGTGTGAATAAAGGCTGTAAGTGCTACATACATACAGATCTAATCTGTATTTAAAGGATTTGAGCACAAAGTTGGCAAATACAGCTACTGTATCCACCGAAACAAATATTTGATGCAATTGTCCTCTGTTAGGATGTTAAGCTTGGTTGTCTGTTACAGTGTTACACTTGTATGCACCGTGGAGTTAACCATAATTAATGTTACACAATCACAAATGGTAGAAGTCTATAAAAGAAGGAGACAGTATGAAAAACATTAAAGTAACTGTAGCTTTTAAAATTAAACTAGTATTACCTTATTCACAAAAAGCTCTGGTTCATTTTGACTGATGAATCCTCATAACTCATTGACAGATTGTTATGATCTCCCAAACAGTGAAACATGATAATGGGAATGCAGTAATCGATATCAGCAAATCACAATCTCAGACAGCTACTCTGCACTGAGATTCAAAGGAACATGATAACATTCCTGCAACTGAACAGCCATACAGATCTTTCAATTTTTCAAAGGACACAACATTCATCTTTCATATAAAAACACTACAGTTGCCTCTTCCATCAGGAGAGTCCTCCAAAATTGAATAAAATTTGGAGAATCCTCAAATCTTTAAGTACGAATATTTTTGCATTAGAATTTCTGATGGCTTTTTTTAGCCTATTTTTCATAAAACGGAAAGAAGCAATCTTGTAAAATGCAGTCAACAACCACTAGTCTGATATTAGAACCATAGCCCAAACAATTTCAGGAATTACCTTAAAAAGAAGAAAGTAAGTAGGGATCAGAGAACAAGTTCCCCTTATTCCCACATACAAATTTTAGATCCCACGGGTATAAGAAATACAGAGGTGTTCGACTGCCCAGGAAATGAGATTTGCACATAGAATATCTCTTAACTACATACACACCTATAGCAGAAGTTTTTCTGGAGTGTAGAGTCTGCCGTGTCTTTGAAATTTTGTTAATAATGTTACAGCCTATAAGGAAAGTTTATCATATACTTAGGGTAACACTGTACAGCAATTTTGTCATTCATTACTTTCAACGATCAAAGTTTATTATCTTATAGAAAAAGAATAATATTTCCAAGCCAGCATGAAAACTTTAAGTCTTCTTCAAGTGACAGAACTCATAGAAGCAAAACTGAAAAACATGTTTTCATTTAATGAACAAATGCCATGAGCTTCCTCATACAAAGGTTTCCTGTAACAAAGACTCTGGTAGAACTGGTCTTCTACTGATAAAGTGATTTGTTATCCAATTTTCTAGCTTTGAAGAAGTTACAGAATTTTTTAAGGAAATGAAACTAAAGAAATCTTTAAACTCTATCTATAAATTTTTAAAAATAATGTGAAGGACAGACTTTGATTTTCCCCTGTGAATTTAAAAAAATGTTTTTTAAAAGTCTCCTCCTCTCTTCACTAGAACATTCAAAAGTAATAATTTATATTGAGAACATCTTCCAGGTCATAAGTCATGTAAGAAATAAAGAAATAATTGTGAGAAAACTCTTCCGCACTACTCTCTGAAGCTGTGGTTACTGACTGTTGATCTTCAGGTGAGATTTTACCAAAGAATGTATCATGAAAACATCACAAAACTACAGCACAGAAGAAACTGCAGTGTCTTGGTCAATAATGCAGAAAATTACAAGATAGTTCTGACTGACCTTTTGTACCGCACATTCAGGAGTTCAAGCTGCACCTGACTGGATTATCTGCACACTCAGAGGAGACTGTGCAGAATGTGGGCCTTGGGTCTGGGATGCAGGCTTGGAACAGAAGCCAGAGAAACAGGCATGGCACCAACTCTTTGAAGAAGACACAGGGGAGTTGCATGTGGCAAAGATGATCTTTGGAAATTACATGTGAAGTGTAGTTGCAGAACAAGAAGTACTAAGAGAATTCATATAATGAAATACTGAAAAGAAAGAGATGGAAATAACTGCGCTACTGCTTCTTCGGCTCATGTCTTTAAATCCATATGTTTTGCAGTTCACAGTAACAAAATACCAGTGTTCACATTACCATGCTTTTAGCTCCAATACCTCATCAATCCATGTCTTATTTGCACACTCTTTGAGCTCATATGCACCTAAGGGATGCTAACACAAATAGTCTAGAAAGAACAGGCCTAGTGTATGTCTGTGTCTTACTGCATCTTATTTTTTTGAACACCATTATTTATCTTTATTGACTTAGGTATACTTAAAACAGATCACTATACCTTTTTTCCCTTTCTTTTTTTTTTTCCCATTTTATTTCCTCCCCATGCTGTAGTTCCTCTTCCTTACGGTTCTAACTTAGGCTCTCTAAACATAGCATTCTCTTACATTATGCTACCTCTTCCTCTGCTGGTCTCTTTCTTTCTCTCTCCAAAATCGACTCAAATTTCTATTCCTCCTTACTACCTTTTGTAAAAGTTACTTCTTCCACCTCTACCACTTTTCTCATACCTCCCTCAAGAGACATTCATCATGTATTCACAATCTTACAAAGAGGACCTAGAAATACCACTGGTCACCTAAAAGACAAATATATCTGCTAACCAAAGAGTTACTTGAAATCCATACCAATGTTCAGGCAGAAACCTAACTGTGTCCTGTTCTAATCATCCCCACTGCTGGAAAATGGGATTGTAAAGGGATTTCTACCAGGACACAATAGCAGGAAGAAAATTCAGGGGACTAATATTTCTTATCAGCTATAAAAAGTGAGCTATTTTAGTAAAGCTTTAAGAAACTCGTATTTTCTAACATCATATGTAAAATAAAGATAAGCTTATAGGGATATGTGTCTATGTTACTTTGTTAATATGGATAGCAAATGTAAAGCTAATCACTGAGAAATTAAATCCCTTGGAAATACTTTGTAGATGTAGTTCTCCAAATTTCTTTCAAGAGTAGCTTAAACAGAACCACAAGTATTTGCATGTGCTGATTGACATAGGGATGGTCCTGGAGGAGTTTGTACTTGAGCATACAAATGTGAAATAAAATCAAATTAGCATGCTAAGGAAATTAACCCTAGTATAAATACATTCCTGAATAGTCCCAGATAGCTATTCCCTGGGAAGAATAACTTAAATTCTGTTTTTATTTATGAAAATGGATTCTATTAGAGTTCCACTTGCTAAAAATGCTCTAAGCCTTAGGCTATGCCTAAAGGCAGAGACATTATATGTGCTGTAAATGACAACTATTTCAAGTATTTCTTCTTAAAGTTACCCTAAATGTGGGAAAATTATAATACCATATAATGAGTTTGACATTCAAATACATTAACAGCATACATATATATGATCTAACTTCCTGTTTGAATTATTTGATAGATCTAATTAAATTATAATTTAAAATACTATTAATCTTTGTTAATCAGCAGCAGTGAATGAAGACGCCTCAAAAGTAGTAGGTTTTATACTTTCTTGCAAAGCTTAAAGCAAAGCTAAAACAACTTGTAGCACTAATTCAGTAATTAAAAACACTTAGTATTTAAAATCTGAAAAAGGAATGCAAAAAAAAAATACTGAATAATTTAACACCTGTAATATATCTATAAAACTTGCCTTTTAAAGATAATATATTA
>VYZX01005631.1:583-14299 GCA_013401335.1 Brachypteracias leptosomus
GATCTTGAAGGTTTCTTCCAACCAAAATGATTCCATGATTGTATGATTTTCAAGGTGTTTTTTCTCCGTTTTCCTTCATTGTCACATACTGTCATATTTCAGAGATGTTAGTCTACACTTGGGGTTTCCTCTGCAATGAATCAGGTAGTTTCCTGACAAAGCTGGTAATGTGCAAACTAGGCAATAATCTCCAGGGAAGGCTGAGACTGTCCAGCTTGGATGTGAACTGTCTTACACAGGAATAATAGAGTGCTAGGGTTATGGCTACAGGTAGGAGGGGTAACCAGCAAAGGTAAATTCAGCAATAAAGCTTAGAATTTCACCTCAGCATTGGCAGATGTGTTTAATGATGATCTTTGCCTAGATTTATATAGAAACAAAATGTGTTGAAAAAACAGTTATTGAGGAACCAGCTTTGGTTTTATTATTTTCCTCCATTTTTTATTTTTTTTTTTAACTCCACCCATTGTCTCACTACAAACTGCATTGTTTTATTAGGAAAAAAATATTGCATTCATATGTGCATTGTGGGTAGTTCATCTACGGTTAATATAGGATAACTAGTATTTAATTTGTGTGCATGGAAACCATATAATTATGGAAAGTTAAAACACAAACACAGACAATTGTGTCACAAAAACATATTTTAACTTCTGGAAAGTATTTTAACAGGACACAGATTCAAGATACTATTAAAATGAATCCAGCAGCCTTAGAATTGGTAGAAAAGATCATAATTAACAAGCACATTTCTGGCAACAATAATTCAGTCAAGCAGTTGAATAAATGCAGTGTTTATGGGATAATATTCCTTCACTGATAAATTGAGTAACTTCCCATAAATTTCAGGACTGTAACACAACTTTTTCTTTATGGTCTTATGAATGCTTTATGTGTCAAGCTTTGTGTCATTAGAAGGAAAAAAAATTTTTCAGACAATGATGATGATTATTCATCTACTTGTCTCAGCTCATGTCTCAGATCATGTGTAGTGATGTCACATATTTACTAAAAGCTTACAGATTGTTGTTAGAAACCTCTAGGTGCAAAATCTGCCAAAGCCATTTAAAAACATACTGCTTTTAAAATGGGTCTTGAACCAGTAGCCAAGGCAAGCTCAGCATAGCTGAGGAGGAGCTCACCTTTGTCTTTAGCCCACCCTTGTCCAAGTGTGTTTCAGACTGTTGAGTTACTAGGCCTAATTTAGACCAGGCAGAAAGTTGTTTACGCTAGATGCCAAAAGCTGATGCAGGGGAGGGAATATTGGTTGTATGCAGGCTACTGCAGCTACCTGATCTGATACTGGAGTTTGTAGAGGATGGAGCCAGGTTCTCTTTGGTGGTGCCCAGTGACAGGCATGAGAGAATAGGCTCAAATTGAAACACAGGAGGCTCCCTCTGAACATCACAAAACACTTTTTTTTTTATGACAGTGACTAAATACTGGAACAGGTTGCCCAGAGATGTTGTGGAATCTCCCTCCTTGGAGATACTCAAAAGCCATCTAGACATGATCCTGGGCAATCAGCTCTAGGTGTAACCAAACATCAGGTTGAAATCCAGTGCTGGGAAAGATATTCTGTCATCCAGTCAGACAAGAAGATTTGATACAGAAACAACTGAATTAAAATTTTCAGCCTTTCTTATGTAAAACAGCAGATTGCATGATTGTTAAAATGATAGTTTCACACATGAAGTGTATTGCTCTAAGTATAATAGTATAATATTTTTCATGACCCAAGGTTATGAATAGATTAATAAATAGCAATTTAATGCATTTGTATTAGGCAATAAAATAAACATAGTAACTTTCTGATGTTAGCCTAGATTAAGGAAAATAATTGAAATCTCTAAATCTTACTTTAGAAGTCTTTGCCATATCCTGACTTTTTGATTCTGTTGACAAGAGAACCAAAGAAAATATGGAGACCATAGTACTCCATATTGTATTGGAGGTATCAGATATTTAGTACAAGTTCTGTCAGAGACACAGAAAGCAAAGGCTCTTGAAGACAGAGGGTTCCAAACTAAATAGCTTATGAAAGAAAAAAAAAGACATTATGCTTGCTGTTCAGGGGAAAATTACTTTAGGAAATTGTCTCTCAGAGGTGCAGTAAAACTAAGTGTACAGTATAAATGCAGCACTCAGTAAGAGACCAGAAGACTGGAGAAAATAAAAATTAGAAAAGTGAAATGACTGGAAGAAATAAATGAAGCACCAAGCCACAGATAGCAATGACACCTGGAAAAAGACATGAAACACTAAAGATGACATAAGAATACCTTTCGAGGAACTTTTGTCTTCAGCTGAAAGGCTGGACAAGCCATACCTTGAGATGCAAACAGGAAGCTAAATACAACTTGAGAGAGCTGCTGCAGCTTCTATGAAGGATTATAGTCTCTCTGATCTGGAAATGTGGAAAGATCAACCAGATTTTATAAAACTTCACAAGTTTATCAAGGCAGCCTGAGCTGTTCAGGAACCTTCAGTTATTCTAGTTGAAGGCTAAACTTTGCAGTTAGACATGTGCTTTGCAGATGAGAGTGCAGACCCTATCTGCATAGCTACAGTACACAATAAACTGTAACTGTAGCAACCGTAGAAAACTAATACCCATATGGTTGTTGAGCTTTGTTCTCTAACATCTCTGGTTGAGTGGAGAACCAAGGTGCAGTGCAGATAACACAGATTCATAGAATGTTTTGTGTTGGAAGGCACTTTAAAGATCATCTACTTTCAATCCCCTGCCATGGGCAGGAACACCTGTCAAAGGCCCATCCAACTTGTCCTCGAACATACCCAGTGATGGAGCATCCACAACTTCCCTGGGCAACCTCTTCCAGTGTCTCACCACTCTCATAGCTAAGAACTTCTTCCTGATTTCTAATCTACATCTACCCTCTTTCATTTTGAACCCAGTACCCCTCATCCTCTCACTGCAAACCCTGCTAAAAAGTCCCTCCTCAGCTTTCTTGTAGGCCCCCTTCAGATACTATTCTTCAGACTGAATAACCCCAACTCTCACAGCCTGTCTTCACAGAAGAGGTGTTCCAGCCCTCTGATCATCTTCATGGCCTCCTCTGGACTTGCTCCAAGTCCATGTACTTCTTATGTTGGAGGTCCCAGAGCTGAACACAATACCCCAGATAGAGTCTGAGAGCGGAGTAGAGGGGGAGAATCACCTCTCTTGACCTGCTGGCCATGCTTTTGATACATTCCAGGATATATTTGGCTTTATGGGCTGCACTCATGCATTTCTGGGACATGTTGAGATTTTCACCAGCCAGCACCTCCAAGTCTTTCTTTAGGGTTTAATTGCATCATGTGACATTATCATGCAGATACAGCGGGAAGCATTTGCCTTTGGAGCTACCTTTCTCTGGTGGTCATTGTTCCTCCTCTGTAAGGCCATAACAGAGAAGGTAATCAACTACATCAACTTCTTCCAGAGCAACATGTACCTTGTATAGTTTTCTCACTTCCATCCTGTACATACTTTCTTCCTTGCTGTAGTTCCACAAAAAGATACAGACTGAAATGAGGAGATTCTGGGTATCACCCTGCAGGAAGTAAGAATAAATGATTTTCAGTGGAGCCTTTTGCTTTACAGTATACAAAAATAGCCACTTTCTATGTGAACTTTAAGTTCTTTGTATCT
The DNA here is from genome assembly GCA_013401335.1 of Brachypteracias leptosomus. Taxonomy (NCBI): domain Eukaryota; kingdom Metazoa; phylum Chordata; class Aves; order Coraciiformes; family Brachypteraciidae; genus Brachypteracias; species Brachypteracias leptosomus. Next base: position 4,242 of record VYZX01005631.1, read on the forward strand.
AATTTAAATGCTATTTTTTGATGTGTTTTGTTCTGTCGTAGGTATCCCTGATCAAGACTATACTGGAAAGAGAGAACAGTTGCAGAAAATCTGAGAGGTAGGGTTTTGTATGAGTAGCAGCTGAGGTAAAACTGGAAAATAGCTTCAAGATCTAGTCCTCTAAGATGAATGTTTGGATCTCCACTTTCTATAAGCTAAATAGCTGAAGGATATATTTAATTCTGAACATATTTAAGAAATTAATTTTATTTTAAATTCTTCTGCTTGCAAAATAAACAAATGCAGCCCTCCATCTGCATGCAATGCCCGAAGGATTTATCATAGCAGGTTTTTAGTGGAACTCCATCTTGAGAACATTATGCAGAAAAAAATGTGTAGTTTGGGCCAGAAATGCTCATCAAGAAGCCGAACAGAGTTTTACTGAACATTAGCTGTCCCTGTTCCCTGAGTGCTTCCTTGCTTGCCTGGGTGTGTATCTCCTCTCACAGACACCCCAGACGCCCATGTATGATTCTCTGAGGTTGCAGCAGATTCCCTACTGGACAAGAATCATCTGGACACACCCAGTAATTTTCACTTCATATCCCTCTGGACAATATATGTCATTAACTCTCTTCCCTCCTAAATAACCTATTCCGTTCTTCACCAGAACTTCTATTTTTCTACTTAGTGCTGCTTGTATAGTGAGAAGGATGATAATGAAGCACGTCTCCCTCCTTCATTGATATCAGCTTGGAAGGAGCTCAAATTAAGTGAAAAAACCTACAGATAAAAATGTGATTTTTGCTCTATGTTCTAAATGATCCTTTATCTTAAGAAAACATTAATAGACAATGAAATGGCCTAAACTGAGGAAGATTCTTCTCCATATAAGACTGCCACTCAAATTCTAATTAGGAATTTCACAGTAAACACACATCCTGTCTTTGCTCTTTAATTCAGTCTCATAATTCAGATCTATGTTCAAATATTTTTGTAAAGTTAACACCTTCTCTGTTACATTTGGAGAGATATGATATTGTTGCTTGAAGTTCGAAGGTTCTCTAGCCTTCCTTGTAAGCTTATGTTTCTAGATTGTTGCACAACTAGTTCCCACAGTGAGGAATAATAAATTTGCAAAGTCACTCAATCTTCTGTTCTACCCTCTTTTCCAAAGTATAAGAAAACATCTGGAGAGGTGCAGATCTTCCCTCTCTGGTGACCAGAGATAGCACACAAGGAAATTGGATGAAGCTGTGTAAGGGGAAGTTCAGATTGGACCTTAGGAAAAGATTCTTTTCCTAATTGGACATTAGAAAAAGGTTCACCTGAAAGGGTAGTTGGTCGCTGGAGCAGACTCCCCAGGGAAGTGGTCATGGTGCCAAGCCTGTCAGAGTTAAAGGAGCATCTGAATGACACTCTTAGTCATAAAATTTAGTTTTATCTCCTCCTTATGAAGAGCAGGGAGTTGGACTTGATGATCCTTATGAGCCCTTTCCAACTTGAGATATTCTATGATTCTATGATCTTGTAATTTCTAGATTTCTGGAGATTCTTGGCCAACAGATGGAATATGGAAGTCAGCATGTCTGATGGGGAAGAAAAAAACCAGACCAAATTAGACAGTTCCTTACTCACCATAATGATTTAATGAATCCTGTTCTTAGATACCTAACTCTCTTTAAGTGCTGTGCAAGACTGAGGTCTCAGAAACACTTTGGGGATCTACAGTGCCAGTTAGCCAGAAGGCAAACACCGGTTTCTAAGAAGCATATAGAAATGGCACATGTGACCTTATAGTTTTGATTTTCATAAAAGTCAGTGGGTACTGGAAAATCACATCCTAAGAAAAGTTCCTTGGTCAGTCCTGCTTCATGGACATGAAACAGATTGAGGCACCCAGGGCCAAAAGAACCTCATGTCCCTGCCAGCTGGGCAGAGACATTTGGACCGGCCTCCTGAGTTTGTGCCCCCCCTGTTCTGTCTGAACTGCACTTCAGGAATTTAATTCTGGTTTTGGTTTGGTTTTTTTTTTTTACATTACTGTCATTGCAAGACAAAGAGACAGGAGACGTCTTTTGGTTCTAGCCCTAAAAGTCACATAGCTACAGCGAAGCTAGAGTGGTAGAGTGAAGAAAGCCACTTTTACTAATACCTGAAACACTGGATCACCTAACCTATGTGATTTGCTTCCTTGCTAACACTTAAGAACTATTTGGAACAAAAGCAGGATAAACCTTGTGATTTGCTACAGCATATTGAGTCATTCTGTTTCTTCTTGGCAAAATGAGGAAAACATTCTCATGGAGAGGAGAAAATAGTAAAGGTTCATCCTCTGCAGGAGAATCTTTGGTGACAATGAGGGACAGGACTCAAAATAATTGAACAGGATGCAACATTCCCTGAACTTGCTATGGCTAAATTATCTCCAGACTCTGAGAGAGTAGCCAAGGTACTAGGTTTATTTGTTGTCATACCGGACCATAAGGATGCTCTTGAAAAGTCCTTTATCTTTTCAAGGGTTTCACTGTTCTTCGTTGTTCTGGGGTAGTATATCTAATATTTCACTTTCATTGAGTGCTTTTCTTGAGTCATTTGCTTCTTCTCCTTCTTGAAATTACTGTTCTTTGATGCTATGGATTTTCCTTCTGTAACCCAGGAAGTGGTGTATCTGAAGTGCTAGTTGCCACAGGTTGAAAACTGGTAGTCGTGCAGAGAAATAAAGTTGACTGTTGTCTCCTCTCCATGAGAATGTCTTTTCTTCACTTTCTCAGGAGGAAATAGGATCACTCAACAAATAGGTGTCTTAAAAGGAGGAAAATAAATGTGTGTGTTAAGAGACCTCAAGACCTAACATTAAAAGACAAACTGTTCCATTTCAAGTTAATTACACATTTCTGTATAATTCTATTCATAATGAAAGTGGAATCTTGCTTAGTTAAGCAGAAACATACACATATACACATCCACAGAGCATAGTCTTAATGGTTATTTTGCTTTTAAGACATAATATGCTTAAATCTCCTCCTTCTCCCAAATCTGGCCTTTCTTTTTCCTCTTGTGTAAATCATTGTATTCTTGCCAGAAATAAATCTATGTCCAAATTTCTATGAGTCAAAGCTTGGAAAATACACCAGTAGGTTTGCTGTGCCTCTTGGAGAGTGTCCATATGTTACAAAGTGTTTAATAGAGTAGTGTAGCTTGTTTCATTTCACATTTATTCCAGATATAAAACATAACAATCATTTCATGCTTAGATAGAAGTTCAATTTTCTATCAGCCCAAGGTCAAACAATTTTCTCATGATAAATTCTTTAAGTAATTCCTATATTTTATTGGCAAATGATGGTGGGTTTTCTTAGGCCCATATGCCATGAAGATTTCAAGTCTCTTATGTAGCGTAGAAAATAAACATACTCAAATAAAAAATTAACTGTTTTTCTTGATTCACTCTGTCTTATTACAATAAAATGGTGTTAATCTGTGAGTTTAGTAAATTAAATGGACATTATAAAATAATGTCTCCTTTTAATCAATTTAACACGTATATTGTTGATCTGGCTTTTTTAGTATGTCTTAAAACATGCCTTTTGACGAAATTATCCAGATTTTGCCAAGACAAAGATGAACAGTAGATCATTTATTTTTGGTTTTTACAGTAAAAAAGTTTTATGGCCAGAAGTAATACACAAAGCTTATCAACTCCACATGAGACTGTTTTTTGCTTTGATGGACCTATTGTACCCCAACATGACCCAGCAATGTGTGTTTGCAGTCCAGAAGGCCAACCATGTCCTAGCCTGCAACAAAAGGAGGTAGAAGGATATGATTGTCCCCCTCTCTTCTGATCTCATAAGACTCTATCAATCTGTAGTATTGTGTTCAGCTCTGGGACCTCCAACATAAGAAGTACATCGACCTGTCGGAGCAAGTCCAGAAGAGGGCCATGAAGGTGATCAGAGAGCTGGAGCAACTTTCCTAAGAGGACAGGTTGAGAGAGTTGGAGTTTAACCTGGAGAAGAGAAGGCTGCGAGGAGAACAAATAACAGCCTTCCAGTACCTCAAAAGGACTTACCTGAAAGCTGGAGAGGGAGTTTTTGCAAGGGCTTGTAGTGATAGGACAAGGGATTCAAAACTTTGTGGGTGGGTTTCAACTGGAAGAGGGTAGGTTTAGATTAGGAATTAGGAAGAAGATTTTCACTATTAGGGTGGTGAGACACTGAAACAGGTTGCCCAGGGAAGTTGTGTATGCTCCATCACTGTAAGTGTCCAAGGCCAGGTTGGATGGGTCTTTAAGCAATCTGGTCTAGTGGGAGGTGTCCCTGCCAATGGCAGGGGATTGAAACTAGATGATCTTTAAGGACCTTTCCAACCCAAACCATATTATGATTCTATGAATTTTCTCACATTGCCTTTTTGCACAATTTAAAACGATATGCAATTTCTTCCTATATAATTTTAAAATATCTCTTTGCAAAATATAGTTCTGATCTCATCTCTTTCATGGAGGGAAGAAAACAAAAGAAAGTTTTTTTCAAAATGAAGCATCTGCTATTTTCACTTATCAGTGAAGAACCAGTCAGGAACTTCTGACACTAAAGATCAAGTGTCCAATGCTCAAACCTAAGGATAGACTACTACACGAGAAAAAGGAGATGGTGAAATTTCTCAGCAAATCAGAAATTTTTAAGGTTCATAGCATTTTTTTTCCTTCATTTTCTTCCCCCTACCTGGAAGACAATTAATTTGGCAAAAAATGCCAGAGGCAAGTTACGATGAAGCCTTCTTTGAGAAAAACATCTCTGTTCAGCATAGCATGAGAAAGTCCTTTGGAACAACCTCTCTCTCGCATTTAAGGATGATAACCAGCACATGAGAGATACAATGAAAGAGTCACTTGTTATTCTATGATCTATGTAAGGTTTGGTGGGAAGTTCAGACCCAAGGCAGAACAGGGAATAGCCTGTACACTGGGTCTTAGATGTGGAGGACAGTGTTTGATATTCTTTTTGAGATCCTTGTGAAAGTCATCAGGTGCAGACCAGAAGTGGATCCCAAAATACAACCTCCAAACTACATGAGGAGCAGATATTGTTATCTGTCATACTGATGGAAATGTGGAGGAATGATGCTGAAGTCAGTGGAGTGGAATCTTGATCTGACATCGCTACATTTGCTTGAATCTGTCTAGAGCCACACATAAATGACTGACAAAAGAAACTGGATATTTCTGATGGAACTGGGATGGCCTCCCAGCTTACATAAACTGGTGATGCTTTGGTGATCCAGACCTGAGGCAATAACCAAGATCTAGATTTGATGTATTTTGCATTCCATCCTCAAAACTGCTCAGGAAAAACAGGTGATTTCTACAAATACTTGAAGTGTGATTGAGAGATTAAATGATCCCCAGAATAACAGTCAATTGTTCTTTTGAAGTTTGTTTATAGACCTCACATGCCAAGATGTAGAAGATATTTTCCAACATTCATGTCTGATCAAGTCAGAGTTGCTCATCTACTGAACTATTTATTTTTACTTGATTTACTTTCAGAAGGATGTGCCAAATAGTCTCCACCTAGACAGCAGAAAGCTTGGTGTCTCAAAAAATTGAAATTCAAAGGCATCTGAGGAAGAAGTGTTTTGCACGCGACTGCCATTTTTAAAAATAGTTATTATTTGATCTTAGTGAAGCCATGATTACCTGTTTATGCTTAGAATCTGTAATCATCCTTAGGCACAATGAAAAAGAAATCGTTTTATGAGAGCAAAATATTGCAGACCATAAAGAAAAGTAATCGACAGAGGCAAATACTTTTGATTTTTTCTTAGAAATTATATTCATTGTATCAGTTCACACCACACCCTTGAGCTCCATCAATTGTATAAACAAAATAGCATCATAATGAGAACAATAATTTTTATTAATAAATATTCTATCCCTACTCCAAACAAAAAGTTAACAGCTGGCACTCCAGAACATTGAGTTTATAAAAACAGGCAATACAACTCATAGTTTCATCCACTTCTTCCTTCACTGCCTACTTGCTTCATTTATTTATTTCTTCTCCGTCCTTGGGTTTTATACTCATGCACAGAACTGGTCAACAGATCTAGACTTTGGATAAGCCAGTAACGTGTATTGTTTTTGCTTTCCCATGCATGATTTTGTGGTGTTTTGTCTGCAGTTGATCAAAAGTGATGGTAAACATGGCAGGATAATTTTACAACATGCAGAAGATATTCTGTTAGGAAAAGGCCAACCTCAGCAAACGTCTTTCCTTTGAAGTTTCCAGAGCTTAAAAATATGAACAGTGTCACTTTACCAGCCTCAGGCTAGAATAAAAAATGTTCAACAGGTGCTTGCCACATTGAAGGACAGCAGGTCAGTTATTTATGCTATCCTTCTGTAATAAAAATTATTAAAGTTGCCAGACTTCATTATCCTGAGTAGTGAATGAATTCAGCATTGACGTCTCACTACTCAGCACCACTTTTAATGATCAAAATGACATAGAACAAGCTAAAGAATTTGGCTTACATAGTTTGGTGAAATGTGTGTTTATTTCTGACATTCTCTGTACAGCTATTGATAGAGTTTAGCTCTCTTGCATTAACAGTTTCTGCCTTATGAGAAAAGGGGAGCGGCAAAATTTCAGAACCTAGAACTGTTACATCTCGTCCCCTTTTATCCTTGCAGGTAGCATCAGATGTTGAGTTGGCAAACAATGAAGATACTTCCAGTCTTCAGATTTTGGAACAACCTACTGAAGTTATTACTTCAAGGGAAAAACAGCTAATTGAGACTATTCCACATCTCATTTTCTGAAGATCAGTTTTAAAGGATTTAAGCAAGATTCAGAAGCTTGTAGAAAGCAAGGGGTGGGGGGCATGGTTCTCTCATTTATTCTCCACTGTGCCACCCCTCTCCAAGCAACTGGATTAGCCCTTCTGTTGTTTCTGACAAACGTCTGCAAATGCCATGGTGTCTCTTGGATAATCTGCTTCAGTGCTTAACTGCCCTAATTACTAGATCACTTCTACTAATGTTTATTCTAAATTCCTTTGATTCTATCTAAGATCATTATTTATGACCTTTTGTATTTGCAGATATCTTTTATTTATTAAAAAAACTTATTTCTGTCCCCTCTTTGATTTATTTTTCTAAATTTATCATCATTACTTCTAAAATCTTCTCTCAAAGGCTGTATTTTCTAGACTGTTGATGATTTGTAGGTTCTTTTAACAATTGTTGTGCCCTAAGCCAGTACACCATTTGAGACCTTAACACCACTGACTAATGTGGAAGGATTACTTCATAGGTTTTATACAGAGCATCTGCCCCTTCACAATCCCAGGAGGAGTTTGTCTATAATTGCATAACTGATTATTACTGTCCATTGTAGGACTTTGCTTTTGGTTTTCTTAAATACTAGTTAAATACTAGGGTTTTTTCCACAACATGTATTTCATTTGACAAGGTAATTTGAATTCTGTCTTCCAGTGTGCATGAAGATAATCTACATGTACTTTTTATACTCTCTAATTTGTCATCATTAATGAAAACATTAGTATTATCAAATTGAGAACAGACTTGTTTGCTTCCCTTACTTGCTTATGGGAATGTCAACTAGGACGGTTGTCACCTGTTGCATATTACCTATCCAAAAAGTTTGTTACATTTTTTGTAAGAATAAACTGATTTAGTCTGATACAATTTTTTGACAAATTGATATGGGTGACTATATAGCTCCTTGAGTTTTGCTGTTCATTTACAAAGAATTTTTGCTGTCCTTCTGAAATCTGATTAAACCAGCTGGCCTATTACTACTCTGTTGCTCCATTTCTTACATTTTAAAGAAAAGCATTGTCATCCTCTGTGGGCTCAAAGATAGATGGATGCAGCTTTGGGTTTACATGAGCCATTTTTCTAAGTCTTGTTTGATGAATTTCTTTGGGCCTAGCCAACATCTAGCTTTCTCAAATATGCCTTAATATTTCCTCTTCCTGGATTAGTTATATCCTTGTTAGTGTTGCTAAATGTCTTTGCTGCCTGACCAATGTCTACTGAATGACTTTGTGAAGACTGAAGAGTGAAGGCATGAAACACTTGAGCGGTCTCAATATCACCTGACATTCCTGTTGAGTTCAAACTGACTAATTTCTTTCCAACTCTTGTAATGTATGGAGTATTTCTTCTTACCTTTTATGTCTTTTATTATTTCTATCCCATTGCTTGCCTTGCCTTTCTGATCATATCCAAGTTATTATATTACATAAATATTTTGTGGCACTAGCCACCCATCTTGCTAGCACTTTCTCTAATTCCCCTTTCCTTCTTACCTTGAGATAGGTTATTTTCATGAGGATGGATTTCTAGCACACAAAGATTACACAGATGTTTCAAATTCACTGTCCTGGAGACAGTGTCAGTGTTATAGTAACATATCTTACAACAACACAGAGTACTTTCAGCTATAAATTATACAAATCTTTGATCAGCCAAAATTACTGTAAAGACCTTATTAGAGATTACTGGCATGTTGTATACTAAGACATGAACTTGAAAAGTTTAGAAATAGATTTGGCATCAAAAGGTACCGATTTAACAGGAGAGGATTTTGTTGCTTTATTTGTTGTTTTTTTTTTGTCTGGCATTGTTTGCTAAGTATCTTAATTTAAGCAGAAAGGATTATGTGAATCTGTTTAATATTAAGTAAATCCTTAAATGCACATACACACACTCTGTGATGATTTAATTAAATAGTGTTTGATTTCCTAATTCATCTACATCTACTTACAAAGGTATCAATTTGTAATCTTTAGGAAGCCTTTCTTTAAGGCACAAAATATTTGCTGAGTCTTCTAACTAATGAAATTATTTGGTTTCTACAAATATGCTTTTTCCTTTAGCATTGCTTTTCATAAAGCCTTTGACATCTGCAGATGATTTACTATTAATTTTCATTAATTTAATTTGCTTTTATAGTTTCTATGACAGGTTAGTTTCCATACTATAAAGTTTTAATAAGAAAAAAAAAAATCTTTTATTTACTATATGCTTATTTTACACATTTTCTCTTTTTGTTCAGTGACTCAGCAATGTGTCTGCTATGGAATCTAGCATTGAAGGTCTGAAATTATTTCTAACATTTCACAGATGTTAATTTTCATTACAGAGAAAGAAATCCATTCCACACAATGCTTAAGTACCCAAGAACATTTCACATAAAACTCTGCATCTAGTTCTATAAAAAGCAATTCAGAAAGACTTTAGTTACATTGATCAGATGCCTAAGATACTGCAACATGAAAAGAAAAAAGAATTGCATAAAAGCAACCTAACCACAAGCTCATGAGAAAATACACATGAGGATTTTCCCAGTCTCTCCTCTAGAAGCTGGATCACCATATACCAAGGAAAGAAAAGTTTCTGGAGGTAGGAGAGCAGGAAAAGGGGTGCAGCTACAGGCTAGTGGCAATGAAATTTGGTCATAACTCTGGTATCAGACTCAAAGTTTTAGACAAAAAGAAGAAAGGAAACAGAAAATCCTCTTGCTTCTCTTCTCTGAGCTGAATGCTCTGACTATGCTCTTGTTAAGGAGGAAGAAATAAATTTAAGCTTTTAATTCCATTCCAAAGAGAAAGATGCCTGTATCTAGCTGTAATGTAGATCACTAAAAACATGCAGGATACAAATTTCAGGCATAAGCTTCTTTTTTAGACATGTTTCAGGATCGAGATGCCAAAAACTTTGACATGATGACAGATTTCCTACTAACGACTGCACTGTACAAATTATTGCTGTTTCTTATCAAACATCTTAAGTTGCTTTTCCACTTCATTGATTTGCAAGCTTCTCTTCATTTTGCAGTTCATTCTATAGGAGCTACTCAGATTTTTAAGCTTCAGCCATTGAACTCACAAATGTATTCTGTCATACCTAGACATTTATTCTTAACATGCCAAGCGGTATTTTGGCTCTGGTCCACTTCTTGTGCTTCCTCATTCACAGCAGGATGCAAGTGGGACATCATTAGCTGAGGAAATGTTCTAGTTTTGGCTGGGATAAGGTTAAT
>VYZX01005634.1:0-40924 GCA_013401335.1 Brachypteracias leptosomus
TCAGACAGACCCACTACATTTCCTTTATCAGGATAGAAATACAGATCCACAAAAATCAAAATTATCTGGAGACTCAGTATTGTCTTGAGGGGTTATAAGGCACTGTTAGGATGCCATGAAGCCCAAGGAGTGGGACATTTGCAGGCTTTTCAGAGCCTCAGTGGGTGTAGAGTCCAACTGTCTGGTCAACCTGCCCATTTCCTTAACGGTTCAGCAACCCAGATCTGAGATAACAGCAAATGACTGGAAGAAACAAAGGACATGGCAAAGCTGGGCTCCAAATACATCACATCAAGCTTCAGTTCAAAAACTCAGACTACTCTGAGGAAGGTACTTTGGTATTCTGGTGCAGCTACCTTGTATTTTATGGACAAATAGACTCATTTTGCAAATAAATTAAGGAAATGCTCTCTTCTGACACTTGTTTGACAAGTTTTGAGACAGATTATCAGCCATAGCTGGTGAGGGTTGTGTGCAGGTGAGGACAGAAGGCAAAAACGTATCTTTTGCAATTTTAGGAGAGTACTTTGGAAGGATCCAGACAATTTGAGACAGAGAGATATGCTGCCTACCCCCAGGGTTGGACAGATAGCTACAGAGTGCCAGGAGAGAGTGATTCATTGGCCCCTTTCCTCCCTTGCTCTGAATGAGGGGTCGTCAGTTTCTGTTTTCTTTTTATTCTGCAATTTTACACAGATACTCATATTTATATGCCTCTCCAAGCAAACATTTACAGATGTCACTAAAGGACAACAGGAGAGAAAAATATTCTGGTGACGGCTGTTGCTAAACACAAGACATGAAAGAAGGTAAGTCCCAAAGGACTGATACTTTATGGCTCAGTCTTAAATATCATAAAATACAAGGGGTGTTAAAAGCTTGTTAAATGTTTCCTGTCTTAGTGTGGTTCTCTCTTGACATAATTCTTCCAACAGCACTCATTTTTTGCATGAAATACAAGAACTTATTTATGTCTATTTCTGCACTCATTTTAAGCGTAGGTAACACTTCTTTAAGAGCTTTTCTTCAATCAAAATAATGCCTCCCCAACATTGCTAACTTCTGAGTACCTATGTAATCTATAAAATCAATGTTTTGATTGGGGGGACAGGGTGGTGTTCCACTCAACAAATGACAAATGAAAAAAAGAAAATTGAATTCTATTCATGTATTGTATTAAAGAGAAAGAAGTATTTTGAGTGATCAAGATCCTTCAGTCTGGGGGATCTGTGAAACTTTCATAGGAGATGAGTGGTTTTCCAAGACATGTCTGTGAGTTTAACATAAAGAGCTGTTAGATATCTACTAAATGTATACATGAAAATATAAGTTTATCATTTATAGTAAGATTTTTACTCTGCAATTAAGGAGAAATTCAGTTGAACTTCAGACTTTCCTTTTTCCTATCTCCCCAAAATAAACTGATCCAATTGAACTTCTCATTCTTCACCTCATTCCTGCTGTAACCAGACTTTTTTCCTTTTTTTTTAAATTTTCTTTCCCCAGCAAGTTCATTTAAAAGCTAATACAAACTAAAATACCAAACCAAACTAAAAAACAACAACAAACCCCAAACCAAACCATATCAACAAAAAGATTTAAAACTGTTTCAGAAATTATCAATTTGCCTGTTCTGGTGATTTTTTTTTTTTCCCCATAACTCAACATATCTCCAAAATGTTCTTCTTGTTTTGCTGTGGGATTACAAAGCTGTGGGGATTGAATGTGTAAGGAGAGTAATGCTGCATAAGCTGATAGTTCTGCATGTATATACAAACATTTAAGACAAACATTAGTAAATAGACATTTCTTCAGAAATAGCATTTCTATTAAATTGTTTATTAGTTTATTAGAAGGAGGGTGGGCTTACAAGCAAGTCATTCTGGAGAATTTTGAAATATATTACATATATATAGTGATCCTGGTTTACTTCATCATGTATATGGCCGTTATTTAGATAAGACAGAACTCAGAGGTATCATAACAATCCCAGCTGCAGAGGCTCAGCTCACTTCTCTTTGATATGAGCAAGCAGGAGACAGGGTGAGGGTTTAAAGACATGTACCTGCTACAGGTGTCTGCTTGAAAACTGGTGGATGAGATTTCAGGTTTCTTTCTTCTTTCTAGGAGGTAGGATTTAGTGTACACTAACAAAGAGTGTCAAGATTATAGCTACAGATTGAGTTGGTGTTTTCTCATTCAAGATGATCTGCTAGATTCCAAACATTTTCTGCTTTGTCTATTTATAGTGATCCTGTGCTGCCTCTAGTAATTGCAGAGTGAATTGGGAAGCGCAGATGTGATGTCTGGAAAAGTGTGGTACAGAGGATGAACAAACAGGCCATATAATGTCTAACTTCGTCACAGCTTGAGACTTTCAATGCCCAAATAAATTCTTGGTCTTCTGACTGTTTTTCCTTATACAGCATAATCCAGTCTTTCTTAGTATCCTCTGCTGCTCAGCATTTAAAGATGGCTTTTCACAAAGCTTGCATATTAAGAATTCATAGGCAATTCTTACCAGAATTGTGAGTTTGATGACTGAGGCCTCAAATGAGAAAAAAGAAGGACTTAAGAAGGATTGAATTCCAGAATGACATCATATAGCAGAGATAGCAGGTGATTAATGGAAGAAACTAATAAACAGGCTTATGCATCTTTTTTACCTTCCTATTTTACTACAAGTGAAGGCATGCACATTAATTAGATCACCATGCCATAAAGCTGAGAGCTGAGACATGGCAAGTCTAAGCATGAGCTGTGTCCAAGTGGGCAGACCAACACTATGCAGGAGTTGGAGGGTGCAGACTTCACAATAGCTCCCAGGAGGCTTGGGGTGGAGGGGTGGTGAGGGGTAGATGACTGAACCCCAGGACTTGATAGGTGAGTACAATGGATCTATGACAGAAGACATAGTTGATCACCAGCTATCTCAGGAGTCTCTCACCTAAAAGAAGATGAAATTATTGCAGGACTTTGAGGCTATGATACTTCTTTAAAATTAAATTTTATTCACATTGTTACTGGGATCCTACTTGGCAGGAGATGAGGTAAAAGATGCTTCTGAAGCAAGCATGGTCCTTTCTGGCTGAAGGGAAAGCAAACTTTTCCTACTTGTTTGTACAGGCTTCTCTAAGTCTTCTTACAGCCAACCAGGTTGTTTATCTCACTAGTCCTTTCTCTTTCTGCACAAGAATTTCTTATCTCCATCCAGACAAGTTCTAGATGATCCAGGTTGGTTATTGCTCCTCTGGAGGTCAGAAAGCACCAATTTTCTTTTGTTTTAGATCAACAGAGGATCTATGTGTAAGAAAAAGAGTCTGACACTGAATTTTGTTTCCCCATCACTGCATTCATGTGCTTGAGAAGGGGGCAGGGAAGATGCACAAGCCTTTGATTACACTTATAGGTGTCATAAACACAGAGTCATAGCTAAACTTTCCTCCTCTTTCTGGGTAGAGAACACCACTCTATACTTTTATGCAATCCAAGCTGTTTCCTAATCATGAATATAATTATTAATTAATGGTGAAATCTGTTTGTAGTCTTACATAGGCTGAGATTTACCAGGGAAAAATTAGAGACTTTATTTGCCTGTTATTGCTGGCTGGATCAGTATGTATTTTTACATGAAGTAATGAGGTTGTAGATACAAAACACTCTTTTTTATTCCTCATACCTTATATCACTCATATCCCCCATACACTGATATGAAATTAATATTTTATTGAAGAGTGTGTATCTTGTTCTCTGCTAAGACATCCTTATTGGTTTGCTAACATTTTGCCATATGGTTTTCTAAATTTACAATCTACAGAGATAAATGTTCATTTCATAACTTGGAATTCATATCAAATATTCTATATAAATACTGAAAAAACCCCCTGCCTGCATATTTCAGAAAAGAACATAAAAGAGAGTTGTAACAATAATGCAAAATAAGAAGCCTAATGTTTCATTCAAGGCTGTATAATCAACTGGCATTTTATAGCTGAGATTATTCTGTTTGTGCAGACAATGAATGTTTGTAAAATTTTTGCTAGACAATAATGTGGCCATTTAAACAGCAGAGGTATTAGAGAAAAGAGTTAAAATATTGCAAACAAATGCTGTTGAAAAAAATCCCAGTCACTACTATAGTAAATGGGAAGCCAAGACACTACTAAATGGCACTGCAGAGGTGTTGTGAAATCATAGAATTAATTTGTAACAAATTATTCCCACTGGAAACTGTATTTTTAGACAGAAAACATGAAGTGCAAGTCAGGAGGAATTCAGGATTTTAGGATTTCTTTGGGAACTACTTTGCATTGCATGCAACTTGAGGTTCAAGATCCAATAAAAGATGTGAACTACAATAGAAACATTTAATTCCCTTTTGAACAGTCTTAACCTTTTCTAGATTCTTGAAAGAACAGATATTTCAGCAACAGAAAGGTCATTTCTTATGAAAAGAACAGTCAGTTCTCTCCACTTTGTGAGACCAAAATCAAGAGACAGCATTCTACAAACAAATCACTGGAAAATAGGCATGTAGAGATATATAGACTTCTACAGTCTGTAGTCTATGGGGATAGCTGAAATACTATACTTACCTGCAAGATTCAAACAAAAATAAATTTATCAAGAAATACAGTGATAAAAGATGAATATAGTGATCCAAGTTCAAAGGATTTCTATGATTGTATCTACTTCTAAGTAATTGATTTTCCAAGGTTCAATGTTTGATCAAATTTGGATAGAAAATAGAAAATTACTTAAAATATTGAAATTATAACAATTGCATAAAGAGGATCTTAGACTCAGTTATATTTCTAATATAAGCATCTGATTTCATCAATTAAATAGATTGTTTACGTTGTTAACAGGTAGTCAGGAGTGACTACATGGCTCCAGGCATGTGTGTAAAGGCCATGGGAGCCCAGGCGGTGTCTCCTCTGTCTTGCTGGTGAAGGGGAAATGAGTGTGAAGAAGCAGACGGTTCTGCAAATCCATCCCTAGTTGTGCAACTGGTGTCATCAACAGGGATTTGGCTTTTAAAAACACAGTATACTTTTTTAGGATTGAGGACTAATAGGGAGAGATGGGATCCTCCTGACAAAGTAGGGCAAGAGAATATTTGCCAATAAGGTGCCCAACCTGGTGAGACAAGCTTTAAATTAGAAATTATGAGTGATAGAAATAACAATCCATGGTTAAGGGAGGTAGCAGTGAACAGTAGTGGAAAGCAAAAGGTGGTGGGAACAAGAGACACCTCAGACTCAATAAAAATGATAAAGGAACCAGGGTTCCACATAGAGTCACAAAACCACAATATTGTTGGAATAACTGAGACATGGTAGGACAGCTTGTACAACTGGAGGAAGTAAGGGATGGATGCAAACTCTTCAGGAAACACATAAAGGGAAGACAAGGAGGAGGGATTGCCCTCTGTGTGAAGGAGAGCTTGGATGTATAGAGCTCTCCTGTGGGATTGTCTCTGTTTAGGGTTCAGGGCAACCCCCACGGAGCAGAATTAGTTTCACCCCTCTTCCCCCTCCCCTCTTCCCTCCCAGGGGAGGAAGAAAGGCCTCACACAAAGTTGGAAAATTAAGATCACAACTTTTAACAGGGAGTAACAAAAGGGATATCAGAGGAAGGGAACTATACAGAGGCAACAAGGGAAGGTATATATACGAATATACACAACACCGATCCTCGGATGCCACTGGATTTCTCCCGAACCACATGGAGTTGTAGCAGCCACAGAGCCGTCCGGAGCCAGCAGCAATTCCAGCGAGGAGGGGGTGAGCGGAACTTCCTGTGTCCTTTATATAGAGTGTGGCAGGAAGGGGAGTGGAACAGTCGCTCCACCTGTCCCTCCCCTTCCCCAAACCTTAAACCACAACAGGGATGAATGTCTGGCTGGTAGAGATCCTGTGGGCCAAGAACAGGGGAAAGGCTGATAAGAGAGACATCATGGTGTGTTGCGATTAGAGACCCCCTGACCAGGGTGAAGAAGTGGACAGCAATTTCTTTAAAAAACTGAAGGATGTTCTCATAGACCCTCATTCTCGTAGGGCACTTGAACCCCCCAACATCTGCTTTATGGAAAAAAATGGGACACATCAGTGAGTGAGATTTCTGATGGTTCTCAGGGATAACTTCTCAATACAGGTACTGGATGGGACAACCAGGGATGATGCACAGCTAGAGACAGTCACAGGAAAAATGAGTTGGGCATTACCTGGACATGTGTGGATAATAATTGGCAGCCTTGGTAGTCTTGAACATGAAATCACACAGTTCAAGATCCTGTGGGGACTGAAGAAAGACGGTAGCACCATACAGACCCTAGACATCAGGAAAATAGGCTTTGGCTTATCTAGGGAACTATCAGGTGGTATCTCAAGGGAGGCATCTCTGAAGAGTAAAGGAGCTCAGGAAACTGGCAAGTCTTTAAGGACATCATCCTCCACTCCAGTACTCAAGAAAACAGGTAGGCACATCAGGAGACTGACTTGACTGACTTGGAAACTAGTGATGGAGCTTCACTGCAAAAAGGCAGCCTATGGAGATGGAAGAAACAACCCAGGAATGCAGAGATGGTCTCAGGAAAGCCAAAGCTCAGCTGGAACTGAGACTTGAAAGGGATATAAAGGGGAGTAAGGAAGAAGTCCTTCTGCTACATTAGTAGTACAAGGCTGGACAAGGGAAATGTGGGACCATTGCTGAATGGGAAGGTGATTGACAGTAGACATGGGTAAGGCTGAGGTACTTGGTGCTTTCTCTGCCTCAGTAGTCACTTACGAAGTTTCCCAGGCATCTGTGCTCAAAATGTTCAGGGAGGACCATCAAGCAGTAGCAGACACTGCACAGGGAGATTGTTTCAATGTCCATTCTGGGAGCATTTCAAGATCTGACTGGACAAATCCCTGAGTAACCTGGTCTGACCACATAGCTGACCCTGCTTGGACTAGGAGGTTAAACTAGAGACTTCCTGAGGTCTTCTCACACTTGAATTATCCTGTGATCCTGTAAAACTTTTGAAAAACAACTTGAACAGATGGATTATTAAAGTCAGCTCACAAATATCTCACTTCACTCAGCCAAACCGAATACCATCCGTTTACCGAAAAGGTGAAGCTGATGGAAATAAGGGTCATAGTTTCAGTTTTCTATACCATGACAACAATCAAAAAGGAGGACTGAGTGTTTGTGTTCAGCTCCATCCTCACTCAGCAGATGGCCCTGACACACTTGAGTTCACCTTTGCTAAGGGTGCCCTTAGTCCCTGACTTAATGCATCAGTGCCCAGGTTGAGACTCTCACTGCTTTGATCTTTATACAATATTTCCTGACTTCTCATAAGCTCACACAGTGGTGCCAGTCACTGATAAAACCTAGAAACAGGTAGTTTTCTTTGGAAGAAGTGTGTATAATTTCCTTAGCATCTTAGTCCTTGAATGGTTTTCTGTTCTTTATGGTTCTTTTTTAAGCCAGCACTAGTGTTCTTAGGAAGGTATCATTTCACCAGCAATACTTAGCTAGTTGTCCACGGTAAGACGGAGCCATTATAGTAAGAGGAAAGGTCATTGGAGTTTTGGCATATATTTCAGAGGCTTAAATGAAAAAAATGTTTGGCCGACCACTCAGGAAATGTGTTCCTTCCATGCAACTCCACAAGCAGAAAACATCAAAATAAAACTACATAGACTAAAATAATACACCTTCATTTTTTGTCTATGTTTTGTTTTCTGACTTATTGACAAAACACAGCTGTTTCTGAGATGCTAAACAAAAGACAGCTTTGTTATAACTAAATATATCCCAGACAGGAGTGTCTCCATGCACAAAATCCCACATATAGAGTGTATGGTTTTGCAAGCTCTTCCTTTAGAGCTGCTGTTATTTCAGAAGGATTTGTTGCTGGTTTGTACAGCAGCTCCCTACCTCCCTCAAAATCAGCTGCAATGCATCAATGTACCAATGCACCTACAGCCTTGTTCCTGCAGCCCAATGAGTCTCACAAATCTATGTGTGGTCAGGGATTTTGCTTGGTTATGCCATAGAATTATAAAATACCAGGTTGGAAGGGACCTCAAGGCTCATCTGGTCCAAGCTTCCTTGGCAAATTACAGCATAAAGTCCTCTGTCTACTCTAAAAACCATAACAGAGTAAAACTTTGGAAGATGTTGTGGTGTTAAAAACTTCAACTGGGATAAAAGACTAATTATTTTGATCTTTAATAGTACAAATACAAAATAATACAAACCTTGAACACTAAGAAACTTTTCAAACCAGACAATACTTAAATAAGTTGTCTAGTAGCTACTTTTCTAGAAAATTACTATGTGCCTTCTAGGAAGAATTGTCTGCCTGAGCAATATACAGTTCATCGCACAGTAACAAGAGGCAGGTTTGAAAGTGCGAACATATAAAACATAAAAGACAGTTCACCACTAGGTGGCAAAATGGTGTTTTCAATGCAGCAACACCGGGATCCAGATTCACTGATGCTGTTTTTAGAAACCTTGTTTGCCAAAACAGAGATGGTTAAAAATAAATAGTGCATTGTAATATTGCAGCATGTTTCCATTTGCTGGAAAACCATCATCGATCTGCAAGCCCTACTTCACACTGTTACTGATAGGATTTGTCTTACTGCATAGCTAGTCTTTGGCAGAGTCAGTAGCCAGTATCTGCTTACTTGCATGCCCAATTTCTAGTTTTATTTCCATCTGACATAACAAATTTGATGAAACAGCTAATTATTCACAGCCATAGGCTTGCAGATGACAAAACTTTCCTACATTTTGTCTCCTCTTACACAGTATAAAATAAGAACCACTCTGACCTCAGTAGAATTATACAAATGAAACAGGTGAGATGGCAAGAAGTGTCAGATTATGCTTGTAGGTAGAGCCCAGGTAACATTTTAAAGATGCTGTGAAACAAAATATTAAAAGTGTTGGTACTACCAAACAGGTAAAGCATATTTCCTCTAGAAACTGGGATGGGATGTGGTGCTTTGAGCTGCTGAGCAGCCTCACCTCCGCGAGCTCTGAAGCACCCAACACTCCACAGAAATAGTAACACTGTAATGTGCAAACAGTGCAAACACTACACTGTAGGAAAGTGATAAAACAACTGCCTTTAATATCAAAACTGTAACTCAAATGAAAAAAGTCATAGTGGGACTTACCACTGCTTATTACTCTTTTCTCTTGGCTTCTAGCTGCTGTGACAATGGAGTAACTTCTCTGCAGATTGTTGTCCAGCCCACACTAACATGTTCCCATCTATTCCTTTACAGTGAACTCTGTCCACTTCACATTCGTCTGTTTGCTTCTTCTCAGTCTGTATTGATTTTGGATCATTCCTTTATCTGTTCCACAAACTAAATTTGCCCTTATATACTTGTCTTAGCTGTGGAACAGCTGGCTTTCTAAAGAAATACCAGGATTTAACAGAATAACCTGCAAAGAGAAAACTGTGTTAAAATTGTCACAAATCAGAGGCCAAGCACAGCTTTCTTTACCTCTGAACATTTTTAATTCCCCAGAAAGTTAATATTTAAAGAAATCAGCAGGATTTGAGTTTGCTCCAGTCTACAGGATGTTCCCTGCCTGTCTGTGAGATCTCAGGCGTGCGGCAGCTGGTACTAACCAGGCCCAGTCCCAAAAGCAGCTTTGGTCTCAGATAGTAAAAAACCTCCGACATCTTGTCTAAATGATTTATATTCTACTGTATCCTGTCAAATCAACATGATGTGCTCAAATGAGAAAATAAAACTGAGAATGTGCTTTAAATGTGCTGTGGTCCCAATAGGCATGCCACAAGAAATATTCTCAGTTCTGCACTGCAGGATTCCCAGTGGCTTCCTATCAGTCCTGTGTACACACGTCCAGAGTCACATCCCACAGGTATTTTGTGAAGGTCATTACTCAGTCATTACAGGATGGTTAAGGGTATATTCTGAAAATCAGGGGTATGAAATCAAGGTGGACCAGATGGAAACGGAAAAGAAAACAAACCCAAACCTGTAAGTACTTCTTCTATACCTACCAATTCAAGTTTGTTATTGAAAGATTTCAATTCTGCAAATTCTCACCAAGGCACCATAATTATATTGTTGGCTGATATCTGTGCCTTTGGTTAATACTATGAATGTCTCATAATAAACTTTTTAATTAATATTTGGTTCTGTTAGTATAGTCTTTGGGGGGAAATTCACTTTCTATTTAAATCAGAAGATAGTTGCTGCTTTAGAGTGGGGACTGTATATTGAACTGAGACTCTATGTTTTGTGACTGATCAACAGCTATAATACATTGTCGCCATTTTACTTTGAGGTAAAGCATCATTCACAGACCATTTTGAAGAAAACATTAATGAATCCAAAGGCAATACTCAAAATATATTTTTTTCTTATACTTCTGGATTTAATTACAAATCTTAAATATATGTTTATACAGAAGAGAAACAAGACTCATGTTTGGTTTTCCTATGAAGAAAAGTCAGAGGACAGGACAGATGAGTAACATTCAGTTTCTGGTTTGATAAATGTACATCATTTATGCAGAAATATAAGCAATGTTATAGAGTCCATGGCTCAAATTCTTCAATATACATCCAAAACTCTTTCCAAGAAGAAAAAGAGTTTACATGATTGTGGCATGGTAGGTAAATTATTTTCAGCATATCTGCCACACTTGCCAATATTTTTCTGGCTGTATGCTTCTGGGAAACAAACTGAAAAACAACACAAGCATTGATAAAATTTTGCCACAGGCAGACTTCATCCCAGGAATAAAGGGAATTATGGTACTTATAGAGTACTCACATTATAGAAAATCAAGGGACTGAGAGAGCATCAAAGACTGCACTGACAGATGCAGAGCTAAATCAGTCAATATTATTCTACATAAAAAGTCACATTTGTAATCTAATAGAGAACCCTCTTCATTAGGACATGCTAATGGAGAGTCTGTTCTCCATTGAACAGACATATTGAATATAAGACTATTTTTTTAAATGTCTGGAATATAAAAATGTAAATGAAATGAAACATAATACTGACCTTTCTAAAAATAATGTTCACTTACTTATGACTTAACCTGATATTTTTCCACTCCTCCTAATCCCAACCAGGCCATATCTTTGTAAAGGCTGGAGACTGAAAATGTAGGTTTCATTCTTATTTAGCATCTGACCTCTTGGTGCCAGCAGAACATACACGTATTACTCTGAAATTATGTTAATAATAAAAAACAGTGGTTGTGATATACTCTGGGCACTTCACTGTCTGATACGATGCATCGTGATTATCTCTAGGTGATTTTTGTAGAAGTTGTCTGAGTTTTAGCCCTTAGAGCAGGTCTACAGAATCCAGGTATGATTTAGCTGCCAGTGGTCACCAGAGCCTCATAGTGACAAAGTTCCAACTCTTGCTGCCAAAACTGGAGGTGTCAAGCTGACAGCAACCATCAGAAGTTTTGAGGAAAACCAATTAGTACAGAGCTGGTCAGAGAAATAAGAAAGAATCCTGAAGCTACAAACCCAGTAAGGAATGGAGCTGAGACCCAGGAAAAACTAGCTCACAGCAGCCTAGAAGCTTCCCCTTAGGCTGTACTGCATTCTGTGTGTGCCATCATTTGTCACGCTTTGGCACAGTAGTGGACAACTTGATTGCCCTTCTAACAGCACATCAGCAGGTACAGACTTCCCATGCTGTCTGAGAATGATTCACAGTCTGAATTACCACAACAAATCATTTTAAGAGATATACTCTTGTTTATAACTAAATGCATATAGCTAATGTAACACTGCATGAGAAGACAAAGTATTGTTCCTCAGTCTTTTATTAAACAGTTGAATGCTTTCAAAGATTGAAATGTCAGAATATGCGATATTGCACCATTTCACAGTTATTTTGAGCATTTGTGCTAGGTTTACCCAAGTGGTCAGTTCATCACACATTGTTTCTACCACTCCTTCCTCCTTAGGAGAAGGACTCCTCACACTCTTCCCCTGCTCCAGCATGGGCTCCTTCCCACAGGAGACGGTCCTTCATGAGCTTCTCCAACGTGAGACCTTCCCACAGTTCTTCACAAACTGCTGCAGTGTGGGTCACTTCCAAAGGCTGTAGTCCTTCAGGAACAGATTGCTCCTGTGTGGGTCCCCTACAGGCTCACAAGTCCTGCCAGCAAACCTGCTCCAGTGTGGGCTTCTCTCTACATGGGGCCACAGGTTCTGCCAGGAGTCTGCTCCAGCATGAGCTCTCCACAAGATCACAGTCTCCTTCAGGCATCCAGCTCCTCCAACATGAGCTCTCCACAAGATCACAGTCTCCTTCAGGCATCCAGCTCCTCCAACATGAGCTCTCCACAAGATCACAGTCTCCTTCAGGCATCCAGCTCCTCCAGCATGGGGTTCTCCATGGGTATCTGCTCCACTGTTAACCTCCATGGGCTGCAGGGGGACAACCTGCCTCACCATGGTCTTCACCATGGGCTGCAGGGGAATCTCTGCTCTATCACTTGAAGCACCTCCTCCCCCTCCTTCTTCATTGACCTTTGTGTCTGCAGAGTTGTTTCTCTCACACATTCTCATGCCTCTCTTTGGCTGCAATTGCTGCTGTTGTGCAGTAGGTTTTTTCCCCTCTTAAATATGTTATCACAGAGGCACTACCACTGTTGCTGGTGGGCTCAGCCTTGACCAGTGGCAGGTTTGACTTCGAGCCAGCTGACATTGGCTGTATTGGACAGAGGGGAGCTTCTAGCAGCTTCTCACAGAAGCCACCCCTGTAGTCTCCCCACTACCAAAACCTTCCCATGGAAACCCAATATAGCATTTCAACAGGAGTTAGTATTTATTCACTTAAAATAAGTCAAATCACAACCACAGTATTTTTTACAAAACTATTAAAACACACAAGCTACAGCAGCTGACAATTTGTCCTGATCAGCAAGGTCACATGCAGAACCTTTTGCTGATCATGTTAGTTTACTGTAAACCCAATGTACCTTTCAGGCCACACCTTGTCCACATAGTTTTTGTGAAGGTGTTTGGGCTGCAGCCTGTTATGATGCAGTGTTTTGATTCCTCATCCCTGTGACTGATGGGGACCATCATCAGAAGAATAAATGTTAACTCAGATATTTGGGATGAAAACCATCAGAAGAATTTGATCTATTCACACACTTCTCTACTATTTAGACTTACTTAGAGCAAATGAGGTTTTTCCATTTGACCAAACCACTTTACATTTATAGAGGAAGTCAATGACCTGTAAGTATAACGCTCTACAAAGGAAAGTTTTCCATTCTACTGTTGGTAAGATTCTAGACTAGGCACCTCTCACACTTTTGGTACAAAGATACAAATCCAATGCAAACTATAAACACCCACAATCTGATATATTGGGCATGTTGAATTTATTTTATTTCCATAGTTTGCCTGGAGAGCTGATACTCTTTTAAATCACAGACCTGTGTGTTCACATGCACTCACACAAAACCCCAAAGCCTGATCCCCTGTCACCCTGCAGCTGCAGTCTGCACATTGCCACAGTTCTGGTGCAGACCTAGAGAGTTCACACAGCCTTATCTGGAAAGTCTCGGGATTCAATTGTGCTTCCTGCTCTAAGCCCTGGCAGCTAATACCATTCTTAAAGATGAAAACATGGGTCTGAGTCAGCTACTCCAGCTGTATTAATAGTTTTCATGCTATTTCAGATGAGCAGTGAGGTTCAACCAGCACTCCGTTATTTCTCCAAGAACTCCTTTTCCTCTCTGTGGGGCCACAAGCTTGAACAATGCAGCCACAGGGAAATAAAGACTATGTTCTTAATTTTAAAAACATATTTATATATGCTTCATGCAAGCACTTAGTTCTCAGAAGGAACACATTTTCTGGACTGTAAAGCTGAAACATTTCTTTGGGCATGCTGTCAAGATCATCTATTTAGCTAGCGTCAGCCACTGTTAGAAGCTACACAATATGCCAGTTGTTTCCATTCGATAGCTTACTGTGTACTATAAATAAAAATGCATGAAAGAAGAAAAGCTGCAACTGTGTTTCATCCTGGACAGTTAAATGGAGTGAATTATTTCTGTTTTCAGATTTCTCTACACTTTTTATATTATGGTATTATTTTCCCAAAGCTTTCCATCAAAATACATAGCGTCAAAATCACAGTTGGCATAAAGCAGTACTGCTGTACTTAGACCAGTGGAATTCTGTTTATTTGTACAGTTGATAATTTGCTCACAGAGTTATTGTGCCTAGACATTGGCATCCATAGCTCAACACCATGAAAATATTCTAGAACATTACCAGTGCCTAAAAATAAAACTACAAGATACCGTGCCATTACTTACTTTTGACCCTTTTTTTTTTCTTTCAGTGGAAATACAAGAATTTCAATGCACAAAGTAATATCTCCACTTCTGGGGCATAGTATAGCATTATGTAACAAAGCTTCATTACACTACAAACTCATTTACAATACTTTACTACAATGACATGAAGATATATTGTTTTACTACTTCTATTGTTTTATTTGTTAGCTTCTATGCAGCTTCTATATTTCAGCTTCCCTCACTGAAGTAGTTTTTCAACCAATTTTCCTGTGACTCAAGTTAGGTGGGATTCCTGTCTCCAAGCTCTTATCATCTGAAAAGTGGCATAATATAGGCTAGTCATACAGGTTTGCTTTGTAATCAGGGTAGAGCAACTGACGAATCTAAGGGGTGATTCATCTAGTCTGAAAATGGTTGAATACAATAGGAGACAAATTGTCTTTCAGAAGTTTCTATCTTTCCCATTGTTTATATGGAGGTAACTCCAACAAGATAGATTAGATATCTAATTTTTAGATAGCTAAAATTAGAAGAAAAAAAAATCTCAATTAGTGATGAGAACACAATTTGAACATAGCTGATCTACTTTTAACCACTGTGGCAGAGATGCCAATATGCACTGTAAACCCACGCTAGGCAAAGAGAAGGTTAAATCATGTCTTGCTCCATTGTGCTCCCTCTCCACTCCTATGGTACCAAGAACAGGTCAAGTAACTCAGCACTAGCCATGTGCTGCTGCAGTACCTGGTGGGCCACCCAGGAGTAGAGGCCAGAGAGACAGAAAGTGTAGGCTGAGATAGATCGTAGTCAGAGAACAGTGGTAGTACTATTGCACATCAGGGCTCACTGAACAATTCACATCTAGCTTTTATTGTCCTGGGAAAATTTGAGGATTCTTTATATTTCTCTATACACAGAATTCTACAATGCATGTTCACATCTACTACATGTTAGTATGCTGTAGATGAAACTTTGAGTAATATAGTTCCTCTTGATACTTTTTGCATTAAAATGAAGACATTAGCAGTAAGAGTCCAGGCTTCTCAGTTATGATCCCTCCTATTTCTTTCTCCATAACCTTGCAAACCCACTTGCTGTCTTCCACCAGTTATAACAGCAATTAAAGGGAGTAGCTCATGAGTTTCTCTGGCAAATAGGATTTGTTGAATCTAGTCATGTCAGTGTATTTCTGCCCTCAGCAGCCACTATATTTTCTTCGCAGTAGGTTATTGCATCTGCAATAGGAGGAGGAAAAGTTAATATATGTTAGCTTCTCAACTGCTACAGTTCACTGCCATCCACATTTGATTAGAAGGATAATAAGTGGCAACAGGGAGAAAATTGAGCTGAACGCAGTCTTATAGCCATAGCTCTGTCAGTTGCATTTGTGAATTACTAAAAGATTTTTATTATTTTACAGAAGAGTACTGAGGAAATTGAATATAGAACACCCAGTCTATATGCTAATAAAAAGAACAAAGATAACTTATTGCAAATAACACCAAAAATTAACAAAGTTGTCATGCTGATTAGTTAAGTTTGGGTGAAAAACTTCTACAGAAAAGATATGTAGAATTTGAAGCTCTAGCAAAAAAACCTTCCACAACCCTTCTGCATTTTCATCCTACTCACCATCACTACTAGGAAGACCCTCCTCCTTTCACGAGACATGAGTCATGACCAGTGGCAGAATCAGAATCAGATCATGAATCTTAGGAAAGACAGCATAAAACTGCACAGATTAATGGTTGAAAACCATATAACTAGAAAGGAAAAGTCACTAAAGGAAAAGAAGTATTTATGATCTGGCTCTGCAATGAAAGATGCACCATGTACACAGCAAGACTACTCGAAGGTAATGATTGCAGTCAGTGCTCTCCTTTTCCACCATTAAAATATTTCTGTTACTCAATAGCGAATAATATACTGTGGGCAGGAGATATAAACAGAACAAAGATATGATAAAAACCAGATTATACTGTTGTTATATTTTATTCTACTTGACAGAAGAACAATGACAGGCATTTCTCCAGTATTTCATAACTTGTTGAGAAGCAGAACTAATGAGATTTTCTGGAATCAATAGTGGCAGTCAACAGCACTGGCCCCTTTTGGGCATGTTTTTCACACTAACCATGGTAACAGCGTTAAGTGTTTTCATTAAGGTAACTCTATGTCACTTGCCATATCATGCATTATTTAATGACCTTTCTCAGACATATAATTACTTTTCAAAATCAGCAGGTGATTTGTAAGATTGTTTGATTGTATCCTTTGGAGTTGGCTTGTCATACCAGGCTAGCTTTTTGCTGCTTTTAAGAGCACAGGAAGAAATGAACTGGCTAAATAGAGAGGGCAAGTGTGCATACAATGCCCAGACTGGAAACCTAGAGGGATTTCATAGTAATCTGATGCTCAGAGAGTGCAGTAATATAAATGACCAATTCAAAATAGCTAGAAACAGCTGTAGAGTTTAGTAAAAGGTCTTGTGATTTTCTCTCAGCTTCTTGTTTTAAACAGTAGATCATTTCCTGATGTTTTCCCCTGATTGATTCAATGGCTTTATTGATTTTTAGTGACAGTATTTGATTTCTACATCCTTTTCAAATCTTTAATATAAAATCAGAAGCTTTTTGTCAGACTTGGTTGTCATTCCTCATTCCTTCTTTTCAGCTGTGGCTGTTTGTTTATTGAATTTATTCCACCTACCCTCCAGCTATTAGCTATATATTGTCTCCATAGCAATCCCTCTCTTCTCCTCAGAACAGAAGCAAGAGAAGAGGCTTGGTAATTGTGATTTTTAGATGCAAGGTGTCATTTGAATGCTTTCAGGAGTGCAAACAGCAGGAGATATGGCATTTCTGCTACTTTTGGATAGCATCACTGTGTGCGTTATTTTTTTCCATATTTATGTTTCATCAACTATTTGCAAATTTTCATTTAACCTGACTTACTTAAATATTGTCTTTGCTCACATTTTATAATCATTAACAGTAAGAACTTAATAATATCATGTTCTTCTCATCAGGCTGCTTTCCTCATGCAATTTTACATTTAAACTACAAGTCTTAAGAGGCCTTTACAAATTCTGGCAGGGGGAAATCATTGATTCAACTCCCAAGATAACAAATGAATAGGTCTCTTTTGCCCACAAACCTTTGCCATATCTTTTCTATAATTTTGGCTTTTCTTGCAACGAACCAATATTGTTAACATCAAAAAAGTTCACTTTCTTTCCACAGAGAACAGTTAGTATAAAGCTTTTTCCTCAAATTGCTCACAACTAATCCCATACATATCGAAAAGAACCCGTTTTTGCATGTGTATGTTAAGAACACCGTCTCAGGGACTGGATTTTCTGTCTCTGCTTCATCCAAGTTTCTGCTTCCATGTTCAGTTTTAGTATACTAACAAAAATGGCACCCTAAATCTAGAGTTTATTGCAAAGAACTAAGCTGAATAATGTACACATTTACCACCAACTGCAATGTTGCTAGACAGCAGCTGAAACACGATAATGATATCTATGTCACCATGAGGTCTTCTTTATCTTGTATTATTATTTTTAGAGTGAGTTAAGTGCAGATGGTTCCTCAGAACACAGTGAGCTTTAGGCTCTACCTTGGATAGTTTGCTGTCTAGCGTGAGCCTTAACTAAACATTATGTAGAACTATGACAATAAGGGCAGATAGGTTTATATATAATAACAGGGTGGAGCAACTAAGTCAGAGAGGATAACATTTAATATGGAAAAAGCAAGAAATGCTCCAGAAAAGGACAATGAAGTATAACGTTTTCCAACTAGAAAGAAACACAGGGGAAATTTAAATAGAGGCTAATGACCCAAAGTGAAGTTCAGCCAGCATCATAAGACCTATTTTTGAAAAACACAGCAAAGGGTACTGTGTTATTAAACACTATACTAATTTATCAAAGTCTATACAGGTTCATCCAACCAAACTAAATGAAAAGGACTAAATAGTTGTAAGCTTGTACTTCTGCTTTGCCTTGAGGTAAATAAAGCCTACTATCAGACACTCTGCAGCAAGAGCATTATCTGAAACTCACTGCAACTCTTTAAATATTCACTCCAGATTCAGTGGGATCAAGATAAGGGTCTATATAAGATCATCATACCCTTTCTGTGGAAAAGTATTACATCTTTGAGGAAACTGTTTTTCTTTCAGTTTTCTTTCTTCTTTCAGTTTATTCTCATGCAAGTTCTACCAGATTTTATGGGATTTTAGTGTAGTAAAATTGAAAAAAGTCTTTATTAAGCAATGAGTAAATTAAATAAAATTAAAGAAAGAATGATCAATCTGTCAAGTTCTTGACTATTTGTTCTCAACCAGTATTTGATTGCTTTATGACTGGTTCAATACTATTTTCCTAATGAACACATTTACTACTATCAAGCACCTGTCATTCTACAACTCTACACTGATTGGCAGAGATGCTGCACTGGTTCAGTTAAGGATCGGGTTCCAGGGTTCTGCAAAGAGATGTAACTACTTATTTATGTTGTTCCCCTAGCAGCCTCTGTATACAAGAGCCCACAAGGAGAAAATGAAATTGGAAGAGCAGAAAGAGGGTTTAGAACCAAGACACCTTTAACAAGAAGATAAAATTTTGGTTTACCATCACTGTTACTTAATAGGAAGGAAGGCTCCATGGAAGAGTTAAAGCTTAAATCTTTGCATATTTACTGTGTTAAGAGAATGAAGTATTTTGGAATAATTCCCTACGTAACTAGGCTTCAGAAAAAAAGGCTCTGACAAACAACAACCTCAAAACATTAATTAATATAAAATTCAGGACAATCATGTTGGTAACAGGCACCTATTGACAACTAAGTTATAAAAACATCTCTTATTAAACAACACTTGTTCAAGATTCAGTATTGCTTTGAATCAAATTTAATTTTCACTCTTCTCAGATTCAGTCTCTTGTATGCTTGTTCCACAGATTGGCAGCATACATGTTGGCAAAAAGAAGTAGTAAGCAGAACTATCTAGCCTTGAAGCAAAAAAGACTGCATAACAAGTAATATAGGCCTTTTTGCATTATTTAGAATAAAAAACCTTCTTCTTGATAAAATTCACCACTGCAATTCAGTTTATACATATTAAAAGTAGGATCCTAAGGGCAAATATGGAAATTTTGTTTTTAATGCAACTTATAATTCACTTCCTCACTACTATAGAGTATTTTTGTGGATATAAGGAGGTTTAAGGAGGAAAAAAAGAAAGATCAGACTGAATAACAAAATATTGTCTTTAGTCACACAAAATCAAGATACTAATATTTGCAACACCAGCTTGCATAAACAAATCATTCACTAGCTTCACTTACAAGTAAGTTTTCTCACTGATTTGTTTGTAAATGGTTGTTCATTACAGTATTTTTGAATATTTACTGGGGAATATTAGGGACCAGGTATTCTGAAAGAAGGGATATCACAAAAGGATAAATAATTTGAAATAATATTACAATTCCTGTATGTCAGGAATTAACATTCTTGGTATCATCCTGGAAGTGAATGAGAGAATGCAAAGGAAGACCATAAATTATTCTTAATATCAACAGCTTTCTCTTCGGGCTACAGTGAAAACCTAATGGTAGAGATAGCAAAGAAGTTTGAGCTATAGCTCCTCCACAGCAGATTTATGTATATATATATATATGTAAGGCTTTTTAGTGTACTTCATTTGTAGGTAGAGAGATAGCCTTTGGCTCTTACAGTATAAATTGAATACACTGAAATGCCACAATTTCATATAGTTTAAGACCTTATTACCATTAGGAGAAGAGAAAATTCACACTGCTGCAATGTGATGTTTACACATACAAGCATATTTTTTCAGATATAATGTTGATATCTTTCTGTGAGATTACTGTTTGGTCTTAAGAAAGGACAAATAAACATTAACACCAAGTACTAAGCAACATTTTTTACAGTGGAAAAAGCAGGAAGAAAAGCAGAGGTGGCAGGATGCTAGCAGTGAGCTAAACTATTTGGATTTGTGAATTAGTTCCTTAACTAAATTAGTCTACAGTCATTTTACAGGCATAGTAAAATAATTCTAAATAAGGTACATGCATTTCATATAGGTCAATAGCATATAAGATCACTGATCTATAGTTTCATAAACCATTTACAATGCATTGCAAGTTTTTGCAAACAGGTGTGAAGACCTCTCGTATTCTTATGTCAGCCTTTTCCAATCTTCCCATTAGCATATAGCCTTCAGATTACAGACAAATATTTCTAAATTTGCATATTATTAATTAGAAAATTGATTAACATACTGAAAATGAGAGCTTTTCCTCTATGGTTTTGGTTTAGTTTTGGTTTGCTAAATGTGATTCTCATTTTGCACAATGCCGAACATTTCTGTCTTGGCTGATCATGACCCATCTGCATTATGTAACTGTTGAGAGCCTGTCTTGGCCCTGGATCATGTTGAAAGCAACTATTGTACAGAGGGTCATTTGCCATTTTTATGTAATTGTCCAGAGTATGTCCTAGTTCACATTTAAATGACTCTATGATACAAAATTTCTCCCGGCATTCAATTGGGCTTTTGTCTTGCTCTGAATAGATCCTATTAAAAAGCAGAAATGTATGAATAGCGAGATACCCCACTGCCTGCTTCATCCCACTAGAAGCTGTAACATACTTGTGAATAAACAATATATATACATATATAAAAAGGAAGTTAAGATGAAAAAGTTTGGTGTGAAAAATAACATTTGTATTTGGATATGCTAAGCTGGTGTGGCCAAGTCAGATCTGCAACACCTATTCCTGAAAAAATGGCCATGTTTCAATCATACCTTTATTGTTCCTTGTCCTTGAAATCAGGGTTGTTTGCTCTCCTATTAGGCCTTTAATAGGGCATAGCAAGCTATGAACGTTCATTACTGTTTTGTACTGTGGATGCTGGTAGAAGATGTCCGGGTCACACAGACACTTTCAAACTGCTGACGAGACAGAGGAGCTGGGGAGTCAGTTCTCCCGTTTAGGCAAGGTACTGCAGCCTGCTCAACCTCATAAGCCCTCCCTGAAGCACAGTAATGCACAGCAATTTTCTTGTGTAGCGCTCAGCTCAGAAACTGCCATGCTCTTGATCACTGCACAGTGTGGACATTCCCTGTGTAAAATCAACTCATTATCAGTGCTGGCCATGGTATCATTTGTCCCTATAATCACCATAGTCAAGTCACATATTTGCATCACATGTTCACCCACGATGCCATAACTGGAAGGCACTATTTGTTCTCTCCACAGTTCTCCTTATCACATTTATCAATTAAAGATACTATTCTCTCTAGATATCAAATAAGAGACTGAAGAGCTGGAACTACTCTGCATAATAATATAACCACAATAGTGATTTTTAGTGTCAACATCAGCTTCTCTTTTCTGTCAGTCATGAAGACCTAAAACTTTAGTACATAAGAATCAAAATTCAGCAGTGAGATTCAGTAAAAGGCTTAGTAAACCTGGTAGATAGACCTGTGCTGCATCCATGCATTCTGATACTTCTCTATTCCAACAGCTTTTAAGTGATTTTAATCATCAACATAAATCAGGCTTTGAACTATAACTGTAAGGCCTAGCAGCCATTAGGCTAGAAATGAGCTAAAAGGGAGCTCAAAGGAATGTGAAAGTTGCCAAGTATCTCCACCATGTTTCATACTGAATTAAAAGGTTCCTTTTATACAAATTACAAGATTCTGTATCACAGCTACCTGTGGCAAGTCACACAGCTCTAGTTTAACGAGGGGACAATCATGCTGTTTTGAGAATCAGCTTCATTTACGGGATCTTTCGCAAGATCATATTGGGGCAATTTATAATCTCTAATTAGAAGAATTTGCTACAGTTCATTCCTAAATTATTTTATCATAGGTATGCTGACATTAAGGAAGTATAAAAAACAGATTACCTAGTTTGATTTTCCACCTATCACTGACCCTTCAATTATGTACTTGTCATCTGGGAGAAAAAGTTTCAATGATCTCCTCAGTACATTGCCTGGCATGAGGTGACAGCTCCGAACCCACACCTCTGTCTTGGTAAAACACGGTTGTGCAACATCTTCTAAAGAGACTGTCCGAGCTGCTGCGAGACACAGCGCAGGCAGTTCCTGCTGTGCTGTTCATGTTCCTCATCCTTTTTATTAGAGAATTCTCCATAGGCATTTTTATGATGATTTATACATTGACTGTAGATTTTCAACTTCCTTTTTTTGGTGCATCCACACTAGATCTGTAAGTAGTATTTCAGTATTGGTCTCATTAGAACTTCTAGAAGAAGTAAAATTGCCTCTTTATACACTTATTCTTTGTCTAGCTATNCTTAGCTTCATCATTACTTAATGTTTTGTTGGCCTGTGTGTCATATGCAAGTTTTATCAGATATGGTATGATAATTAACTCAAAAGTTATCAAGCACAGTGTTGAACAGAATAGAAATTTGTCCTGTTTTCTGCAGAACCCTTCTACACATCCATCCATTGGTGAAAATCTTGACATTATGTTTACATAAATGTCACAAATGACAAAAAGACATAACTATATAAAGAGACAGAATTTTATATACATTTTAAAAATCTGCCAGCTCACTTCTCTTAAATATCTCTAAAGTCTGAATCATGGATAAAGCATACTGCTGAATTTTCAGTCTGTGTGTCATGGAATACTTATTCAAAAACTTACAGGTTTTCATAAATAAAAATTTAAAAGATTTATTTTTGGAAAATAAAATTCAGTAAAATGATTATTGGAATTGTTTTTATTCCTACCTTTTAATCCATAAAGAAGTGAACTGTGTATCTGTTTTCTGCTATTCTGTCTCAGGCTGACCAGCCTACTGTAGCAGAGCATATCTCGGCATCACCATTTCAATATTAATATCATTTTTTTAAAAATAATATTTCTGTATGTATCATCTCATTGCTACTTTTTATTAGCTAATACAATAACAACAGACCTGGTTTTGCAGGAACAGAAACTTTTTGTAGAAATCTACTGTTTATACATTAATTGCACATACTTCAGAATATCTCCAGAAATGAAAAAGTACAATATATCCCAAACTCATTCCAACTTTGCCTAGCAAAGGGTTGTGATGGGACTTGCTTACTCTTACTTTGCTTCAGTATGCAGAAGTATAGATCAGTGGGAGAGAAGGGTTATTTAGAATGAAGGAAACAAATAAAATAAGCCAGTTTAAAACTTATGAGAATGTTACAAGGATTTATTTTTTTTTGTCTATGGTTTGGCTCGTTGTTTTGTTTCATTTTTGTTAAAATGCAGGTTATAGATTCCAGATTGGTTTGCTCACTACCTATCTGGTTTCCCCCATTAGGGAGGAAAACCTGACCATTCCTGGCAGGTCTGCTCTGAAACCAGAGCCTCAGGCTGCAGCCCAGCCCAGCCATGGGAGAGGAAGGACTGCCCTGAGCCTCAGGAAGTGGAAATTTGTGACCTGCAGCTATTCACTGACATAGTTATTCTCATTCATCAGCAAAGGAGCTGCTAGGAATTGTAATGGTTTCTCAACGCACAAGTTTGGATGAGACCTGCAAGCCTCTGAGACCTGGTCCACCCAACAAGTGTCTGTCCATAGCCTACCTGCCTTGTCACACCTGTGGGAAGTGCAGTTCTTTAATCACATCATAAAGCACACCATCATGATGGTATTTAAACCATTGCCATGTCTTCCTTTCTTTCAAGGCGTTCTGTCCTGCACATAATGACCCATTCTGTGAGCCAGCACCACACCTGCTGGTACCTCCACTTGTGACCACCTCCCCATTACTGTATCTGTACTGCATTACTCTGCTCCAGCTGGAGCTCACTGTTTGTCTGGACTTCACTGCTTGCCTCTGACTTCTCTGACCCTAGCTGTAAGACTGTGCTTCTTTAGAGTGCCCTAGATCTTTTTCTGATCATAATTCTTGTTTGCAACTTGGTCCTATTAATGTAGGGGATAGTTTGACTTCTGATTCCCTTGTCTCTAATTCCTTTTTCAGCTTTTTTAACCGGAGCAGTACCTTGTGGACCACATTACACCGCTGCCCTGGATTGCCTGACCTTGGACTGAATTTCTATTAAAGCTCTAATCGTCAGGCAATGGTCATTCTGCACACAGCATTAGTGTTCTGCAGTAACAAACAGTACTCAGTCCTTCCTGTTTAAATTCCTGATAGCTCTCTCTCATCTAAAAACATTTCCTGTTTTTGTTCCCTTAGACAGTTTTATCGATACATAGTTTTCTTAATCTGGGTTCCTCAAATTCTTGCAGCAAGGGCTCACAACTCAGTTTTACAGTTCTGTTTCAGATAGGGAAATATCTGGATCTTTCAAATGCCTCTCATGAGAGAAGCTGAAAACAGCATCTACTTTCTTGGGAATAAAGCCTAGCCAAAACTCAAGATGATGGAATAAACTGCATAGAACAGTTTACCAGATCGTTCAATCAGAGGATCTTGTGACAGACAAGAAAGAATTCTTTTTGCATACTGGAAAGGAGAAGAAATTATTAAGGAAGATTTTTATTTCTACGTCCTTTTACAGCTTTCTTCAACACTGTGTAATCCAAAGTTACAACTAAGTCTTAAGGATATTGACAACAGCATTCTTCTTTCCTTACAGCAGATCTGGGATTTGGTATTAATGTTGACAGTATTTAGCTAATAGATATTATTCCTAATAATAGCATTTTTTATTAAAAAATATCACTGAAAATATTTTGCTATTTTACAAATTGTGTCAAAATTTTATGCCTGTTTGAACATTGCATTTTTATAAAAAACATTCACAGAATCACAGAATGTTAGGGATTGGAAGGGACCTCGAAAGATCATCTAGTCCAATCCCCCCGCTGGAGCAGGATCACCTAGTCCAAGGTGCACAGGAACACATCCAGGCGGGCTTTAAATGTATTGTATTTGTATTATTTGATTTTATTCTGTTAATATAATTTATTCTACAGACTTTGTTCAAGAAAAAAAAAACAACTTCTGTCAGAGTCCTCCTCTAGTACATGTGATTTTTTAAAATTTTTTTTTTGTGAGATTTAAACAGATCAACAGAATACTCCAAGGCAAAAATTCCTAGTTTTCAAATGGAAGATTATGTACAGAATGTAATTTATAATACCAGGTACCACTAGATATAATGTATTATTCAGTTAAATGCCACAATGGTACTCAATTCACAATGAAAATTAAAAATTCATAACTTTGTAACCATTGATTTTCTGTATTCTGCACAGATATTGAGAAAAGTGATCTAGTCTACTTGAAAAAATGTAGCAGCCCATTATTACTACAAGCTTTAAGGACACTGAACTTGTAAATAAACAACAGAATGAATAACATTACCCAGGCAACTTGGACTACTTTATATAAAAGTGAAGCAAATGCCAAGGCAAACAAAGGAGCACTGAATTATAACCAGCTACGTGCGGCATTTACTTGCTCCTGCTCAGAGGATGTAGTAAGCAGCACTAGAAAACGCTATTTCCTGTAATTAGGCTAATATCTGTTTTATTCCAAGTAATTATGAATTTCATATAAATCAACAAAATACAACCCATCCTGCCACAGAATTAGAGAATATCCTGCATATTTATCTACATCTCTATGATGATAGGAAATGTTCTGCTTTTTTTTTAGGCAATTTAAGAAGAAACTTGAATACGGATATTACTCAGTCCACAGAAACACATTTTGGATGGAGGTGGAAATTAACTTAGATGTTCAAGGCCTAAACTATGAGCATATATTTCTTCCCAAATCATTTAGGATCAGATTTAAGACAAAAAATTGCAATTATTTTCTTCCTTTCCCAGTAAAAACAATGTTTTTGCAACACAGCAACGTCAGCATAATCTGCCTAGCTACAAAAGAATTTTGACGGATGCTGAGCACCCTGGCTGTACATCAGGAATGCACTTTAAGTTAAGTTATACTTAAACATATGTATAACTTGAAGCACTTGAGCAGTTCCGAAGGAGAAATTCTGGCTGTTCTGAAGTAGAGTAACAGTAAAGTGATAGTAATGGTAGCATTTCCATTGACTTCAGCATACTCAGGATTTGAACCACGATTTTTATTCTTCTAGTAAACTACTTAAAACTAAGGTTTGTTATTTAGATCAACCTGTGTAGCAAAGGAAAAAAGACAAGTTTTAGGGCACATAAACCCTTCTTCAGAAGCAGCAGAATTCAAAGCTAATTACAAGCTAAGAATAAAAGCAAGCACAGATGTACCTACAACTCTGGATGGACTCTGAGACTGTGCCTGAGTGAGAATGAGCAAGAACATTTTGAAGATTCAGCATAGATGTGAACATAAAACCAAGGCAAAGGCCTTCCTTCAGACCTTCTTCGTACTGCTGCTCCACAAGGATCACTGCAAGGAGGCAGGCAGTTTAACGACTTTGCTTCTTCCTCATCTTTTGTAATCAAGAGAATCTATAGAGTCTTTGTAATAGAATCTAAAGGTCTAGTATTAGAATTTATGTCATCATGAGAATTTATGTCATCAAGAGAAAGACAAACCCACTTTGATATACGTTTCAAAGTTATTTACTTGGTATTTACTGATCATTAATAGTTATTCAACATTGTCAAATGAAAAGACTACTGACATAACCCACACAGAAATGCTTGCGGAAATAAAAAGGAATACTTATTAAAAAAATATGTTTAATTTACATGAAACTATCATGTATCTTTCATTTGCAAGATAACAAATAGTATTTATGAATAATATGGTCATAATCTACTCCATTCAGTCAATAGACATTATCTGCATCTTATTTTAAATTTTCAATTATTGAATAAATCTGAGTCTCTGTAAGTAATCAACCCTATTCTTTGGTTTCTTGATAAGCTTTGGCAGCAAAATGGTTTCTGGATTTGTAGCATATTTATAACCAGGAATTAAAACCTTGTATTAATACATTACAGAATTTATCACAATAAATAATGTTCATATGCAAATTACAAACACAGCAAAAGAAAGCAAACAATTCAATCTACCTACTCATAAGAGCTGCCTTTCAAAGTACATGTGAAGACACTACATATGAGAGTTGAAAAATTGTATATTTTATTATATTTATTCTGTCCTTATGTGAGAGAAAAATAGAACATTCCTGCACTAACTTTCCTGACTGTCTCATTTAGTATAAGATCTTAAGCAGTTATTTCACTCACTATTCTTCTGCAGATCTTGAATAAAGATGTTTATCTTAATTTAAAAAGACACCAATTCATGATGTTCAAGTACCATAAGAGTACCATAAGAGTATACATTACATTGATGGGTATTTTTGCATAAACACTAATGTTCCTACAATTCGAAATTGAAACAGTCACTAAAGCTTTACACAAACAGAATGATATCTGCTATAACACAACACTTAGGTGTCTCACTGTTTCACACTTACTGTTAAATAATTTCAATTTACATTCCAAATAGTGTAATACAGCTTCTTACTATTGGTAATGATTTAGATACAGTGCCACTTGTGACTAGAGCATCACAAGGGAGGCCCCTAGGTAATCTGGAAAAAAATAGGGAGTACTAGAACTGTGAAAAGGTCAAGAATCTGGCTAAAGGCAAAACTACAATATACAAACTTGGGAAGTGAAGCAGTTTGGAAGAAGATGTGTTGCACTGGGTCTTGAGAACATTTTGTTTTCTTAGCACAAAAAAAATAAAATTAAATAAATTAGATAACATTTTAGTTTAGTTTAGGCATTGAGTTATAATTACGCATATAGTTACATGCTTTATTCAGAAAGTATTTAACCTTGGTCTATTCACTTTTCTGAAGATAGAAATACAAATTTGTGCCTGCTTTCCTCTATTTCTTTCATAGCAATTGTATTCAATTTCTCCTATATGATTTTGCATGCTGTGTCTGATTAAAGATGAGAGCAAATAGGGTAGCTGAATCAGAGAAATCGAAATCTAAAACCCAGCAAAATAGAAAGCTGAAGGCTGATCATTATCCCCACAAAACACTGTATATTCCATACCAAACATAAGAAATTCTGTCTATTAATCCCATGCAGTAGCAGCTTAAGATAATCTTACAGAAAAATGAGCTCAAGAGCAGGTGATGGAGACTCAAAAGGAGGTCATTCCAAACAACAGCTATTTGTTGTTAAAGCAAGCAAAACAACAAAATCTCTTCAAATAATCCTCTCTCAGGAACAAGGCCGTAGACCACACGTACAGCTTCTGAACGATCTCCCAGCTTGTCAGTTGAAGGGAAAATCTGTATAATTCTAACTATGGGGATGAAATACACTTTCTCATATAACTGTGCTGCTGTGAAACAACTCTAATCAATGTGTTAGAGCAAACACATTCCTGACATTTTGGAATAAAGCTGACAGATGCTGTACTGTCCAAACACAGTCTATATTTAATTCATTAACTATGGGGTTTTTTACTATACAGTAGAATATATTAGATTATAAGAAAATACTTTAAGACATCATGTCTTTGGATTTACTAGGGACAAGTTCTGCCTGACCAACCTAGTGGCCTTCTACAATCAAGTGACTGCATCAGTCGACAAGGGTAAACCTATGGATGTCATCTATTTGGACTTCTGCAAGGCCTTTGACACGGTCCCCCACAACATCCTTATCTCTAAGTTGGAGAATTAAGGGTTTGTTGGGTGGACTGTTCAGTGGATAAAGAACTGGATGGATGGTCGCATCCAGAGAGTGATGGTCAATGGCTTGCTGTCCAGATGGAGGAAGGTGACGAGTGGTGTCCCTCAGGGGTCTGTGCTCAGACCAGTGTTGTTTAATATCTTCATTAATGATACTGAGAGTGGCACTGAGTGCACCCCCAGCAAGTTTGCAGATGATACCAAGCTGGGGGATGCAGTTGATATGCCAGAGGGACAGGATGCCATCCAGAGGGATAGGCTGGAGAGGTGGGCCCAGATGAACCTTATGAGGTNATCCCTGGAGTCATTCAAGCTCAGGCTTGATGGGGCTCTGAGCAGCCTGACCTAGGTAGAGATGTCCCTGCTTGTGTAGGGAGGTTGGACAAGATGACCTCTAGAGGTCCCTTCCAGCTTAAAACATTCTATGATTCTATATACAGACCTCTGCTAGCTCCAGACGTAAATTCAAGCCTCCACTGCTCTCCAACTTAACAGCATGTCAGACATTACTTGTTGTAAAGTAAATATATGTTTCATGATCCTGAGAGCTTTTATTGATGTGATGTAACTGTAGAGTATAATAATTTATCCCCATAATTATAATAATTTAGCCATTATTCCGTATGTAGAACTAAACAACTGACACTGGTGAACATAATTGAAAAGATCTTTTATTTCAAAGGACATTACATAAGGAAAAGATATGGGAAAATCATATGTAACTTGTAATGAGTATTTCTTCTACTCCTGTAAAATGAAAAATCAACACAAATTGGCTGCAAATTTCAACACAAGTGACATGCATGTCAGAGAAAACATATGCGAGAGGATCTTCAGGAGTAGCCCTGGTTTTGTTAATGTTGTCCATGTACAAAAGGGCACACCTTTTCCACAGGACTGTAATAGGAAAAAGGTTGCCAAAATGTCCCTAATTATGACAGTGTTTTTAAGGTAAATAGGACTGAAATATAGAATTAAAGCTGTTTATATTTAAGACTAGCTAAATGTACAAAAAAGCAGATACTACACAGTTCTGCTTTCCTGCTACAGGGTGATAAAAACAAAAAGAACCCAGGCTTATTTCACCCTTTATACCTATGGGTATAGTGACAGTGTTTAAAGAACTGTAGCAGACACTCTTAGTCGAAAGTATAAAAATGTGTACACTAGGTACATGATTAAATGAAACAAAATTCCTGCAAAGTTGGAGTGTCCTGCTTGTAGTATCTGCATCCTTACAACATCAACTGCTCTCATTAGCACATATTTGCATCTACCATAATCTCCGCTTACCACTTTCTTATCCCTTAATCTGCACTTTCACTTGCCAATATCCAAACCACATGTTGTTTATCTCAAAAATAATTCTTTATCCTTTATTTCTAAACTAGGAAACTACCCCTAAGCTTATGAATTTTTCTCTCCCCTCACCACACTTTCCTGAGCAGCAGCCTACATCACTACCTCTTCCACATTGTCATGGGAGACACCAGGAACCCTAAAACAAGACTAGGTTCCCATATGTGAGCTGAACTGTTTTGTAAAAACTCTTATTCCATGGCAATAGTGTGGAAGTCTGCACAAAAGGACACAAAATGGTCTATGTATGTGAACTGCTCAGGAGGGCAAAGGGCTGGTGGCAGAGAAGCAAGTCACACTTCTCAGCTGCCCAGCCATAGCAGCAGCACAATGAAGATGGCCAAATAAAATGCCTCTGAGGTCTTATGAAGCCTTAAGAGTTAATGTTGTTTGTGGTTTCTTTAAGAATGTATTTTATACCATACTTTGCTAAGGTTGAGTGCGTGCTTAACAACCAGAACATGTTAAAGTTATTTAAGTCACAGTTTAATTGGGTGTTATCTACTTCATTTTACATTTTACATTTCATTACTTATTGTTTATTCAGCATCAGCATTCAAAGATCCCTGTAAAGCAGAAAATCCAACACACTCAATAAAAATTTCCATCAAATATTACAGGAAAAAACTTTTAATTTACCAAGTATAGTTTTAGCTGAGTCTGACTTAAAGTCTTTTTACTTTACTGTGAAAACATTTCATGTACTGTAAAATCCTGCTCTTTTCAAGCTCATTCGGGGGGGAGAAATTCTTGAGATTCTGTAAAAACAAAAAAATCCCAAGGACTCACTGGGGAAGGCGAATCTTAATTCAACAGATTTGCCTTGTAGATTCTTGTGTCATATGAGATGTTTTGGCGGAAGCTTTTCCTGAGATACACAAAGTTTCATCTCATGTGTAGGTTGTTTTATCTGTGAAATCTACTTTGTTTCAAACTGAGTGTGCTCAACAGTTGGGGGGTGGTGGTGGCTACAAAGTCACGCAGAAACTCAGCTGACCCGGCTCTGAGCAGGAGGCTGGAGCGGATGATCTCCTGAGGTCCCTTCCAACCCCATTTTTTCTGTGATCGTGTTATAAAGTGTAACAGGATCTTTCTTTTGCAACCCAAACAGCTCAACATGTGCATGGTGGGGAAAGAGTTGGAGACACTGCATACAGTTTTCATAGGGCCTTTATATTATGGAACAAAACAAGCAAGCAACGAAAGAGCCCATCGCTAGGATGTGGGTGTGCAGACAGCCCTACACTTGAGCTCTATGAAAGTACGCCAGGCACACGAAAATAAAGTTGACCGAGCGGTTTCGAGCCGTGGGGTGGGGCCGTTTCTTTTGGCTTTCTTTTCGTGGGGGAAAATGCTGCTGACCGGCGAGTCTCAGGAGCAGAAAGCCCCGCTGCCGCCACAGGGGACGATCGTCCTGCAGCCTAGCGGCTCCAGGCGCCCATGGGGGCTCCACCCCGAGGCCCTTTGGCGGGTCTCGGCGGCAGGAAGCAAGCTACGAGCAGGCGGGGCCGCCGGCCCCCAGGAAGCAGTCCCCTCCGCTAGCTCGCGCTCCCCGCTGCGCCTCAGGCGCCCTCAGCCCCTGCAGCAGCCGTTGGTACGGCCCTGCCCGGCGCTTCCCCGCCCCGCCGAGGAATAGAACCTCCCGCACGCAACCGTTTAAATTCGAGCCCTCAACGGTTTCTGCCCCGCCACTGGCAGGTGTGCGGGGCTCGCGCGCGATGGCGTCACGCAGGCGATGGCGTCACGCAGACGCTACCACAGCTGCCCTCCTCCTCCCGC
Organism: Brachypteracias leptosomus; assembly: GCA_013401335.1. Classification (NCBI taxonomy): domain Eukaryota; kingdom Metazoa; phylum Chordata; class Aves; order Coraciiformes; family Brachypteraciidae; genus Brachypteracias; species Brachypteracias leptosomus. Next base: position 32,198 of record VYZX01005634.1, read on the forward strand.
GCCCATTTTTAACCCCAGTTACGTTTCAGTTCCATTGTGCCCCCCCCTCCCGCCGCCCCAACAGCAGTTCTCTGATGCCGTGCGCACGCGCCCTCGCGCTTCCCCGCTTCCTTCCCCCCCCTTTCCCCCCTCCGATCCTCGCGCCGTCGTGTGGGTGGTGCGCGCGGCCGAGCGCCTCCGGAGGGGCGGTGCCGCGGGAGCGCGAGGGCCGCGGCGGCGGGAGTGGCAGCCTCTCGGCCAGCGGCGGCGGCCCCCGGTGCGTGGCCTCTGGCGGCAGTCTTCCTCTGCCTTCCTTCTACTCCGCCGCGTTCCCCTGAGGGGACGGCTTCGGGCCAGGTTACCCTCGCCTCGCGCCGTTTTCTTCCTCTTTTCTCCGCTCGCTTGCGTGTGAGGTAAACCCGGCGTGTGGCGCCGACGCCGCCGTTGCGGTTCAGGTGAGGGAGGGCGCGACGGGGAAGGAGAGCGGGGAGGCAGTCACTCCCCCTCCCTCCTCAGCGCCTCTCCGGCGGCTCCGGGCGCCAGACCCCGCCGCTCCCTTGCTTCTCTTCTGCCGGCGAAGTGAAACAGCCCCCTTCGCACGATGGGCTGCACGCTGAGCGCCGAGGACAAGGCGGCGGTGGAGAGGAGCAAGATGATCGACAGGAACCTGCGAGAGGATGGCGAGAAGGCGGCCAGGGAGGTCAAGCTGCTCCTTCTAGGTAAGGGCTCCCCTGAGGTCAGGGTCCCCCTGAAGCAATCCCCCCTCGGCGCCCTGAGGGGAGGTGCCCCTCGCCTCCCAGCCCCGAGGTACGGGGCCCTGTGCAGGCGAGGGCGGGGCAGGTGTCAGTCGAGGCGGCTCCGGTGGCACCCGGGGATGGCTGAGGAGACGGCGCCGTTTCTGGGGCACGGGGGGCGGCTGGATGCACCCTTCGGGTAGCATGGCGGAGGAGCCGGGTCTCTGCCATAGTGGGGTGTGTGCTCCTGACCCCTCCAGCTGTCGGGGTAGGGGGAGGCACAGCAGGCCGGCAACACAGGTGGGCACCTCGGCTTCTTTCGGGGCTAGCAGCAGGGCCGTTGTGGGGAAATGGCGTAGTTTGTCCCGAGGCCCTTGTATAGGGCGGGCCCTGAGTCCCAAATGAAGGACAGAACATCTCAAACTTTTGTTGTAGTTCTTTGTACCTCTGCTCAGAGGAAGGAAATTTTCGGTCGGAGGATTTTTGCTCTGAATCTTTCTCGTAGAGCGGAACGTCTCCTAAACTGTTGCTATGAGAATAAAGTGCGGAAAGCATCAAAGGAACACAAGATAAAGCACCATTTAAATTTTTGCATCGTTATATTTTTGTGCAACTTGCTTACGTTGCTGAAATCTTACAACGGGAGGTACAACCTTGGTGGGGGTTCTAAATGTAAAATGTAGAGATTCTTATGTCTCGTATTCTGGAGTTTTACTCACAGGTACTTGAAGCTGTGTTTTGTATATCTTATGTGATGTGCTTGTGTGTAAAGATAAACAAAATATGATTATTTTTTAAAATTACAATATAAGAAAAAGGGAAGTGAAGTTTTTCATTAAAAATACCTTTGTGTGGGACCAAAACCACTGTACAACTTCTGGACAGCTGAATGCTGAAAGATTTGCATTGTATTAATGTAGGGAGTTTTGTAGTACATGCCTTACAGCTAAACCAGACTTGGATCCTTCTAATGCGGAGTTTAATAGCTGTTGAGTTGCAGCTTTCCTCCCCTCCCAGAGCTACAGTTTCAGGCAGAGTTTTTAAACGACTGTCTGTTTTCTTGCTCCCCTCGACACTGATTTTGCTAGATTGCTCGTCTGCGGTGCTCTGTTCACTACAAACATTGTAGTAGAGCTCTTAACTTCTTTCTGTTGCTGGATTCTATAACAGCTTCAGAAAGGTACAGGAAACTGAAGCACTTTCATGTGTAGATGAAGAGATGAAAGAAACCTAATACGACAACAAATGTCCTAAAATGTGTTCTTTAGATTTAAAATTTCACTTGTGAGAGAATTAAAACTTTTATTTTTGGTTTGTTTTGCAAAAAGTGTTGGGCTTTTGGTTGGGACTGTGCCTAGTCCTGTACATCTTTGGAATCCTCAAATTGTTGCATGGGAAGGTTATCTTGTATGTGATCAATAGCAATACTGCAGAAGATAATACTGTCTTTTTAAAAAATGGCAATGTAATGCTTTATGTGTCTTTTGGCAAGGCATTTTAAGTGATTTTTCAGCATTTTGCTGTTATGTGTGGACATTTTAGTACATGTAGTTTGGTAGTCTTCATATTTTTCAACATATTCTGTGGATATGTGTAAAGTCCACATCTTTGAAAAGATGCTTTAAACTTGAGAATGAATTTTATCACTGTTTTCAGTTCTTTAATGCTCTTATGTATTAAGTACTATGTTATGAGCTTTATTTTTTTTTTTTAAATTATATATTCAGTATTTCTAACAGAAAAGCTTTTGAGGAAAGTATGTTTTTCTGCTGGAATCTCATGAAATCTCAGGATATGGAACATATTCTCAAATACATCTGTTTTCTCATAGTGCTCTGAGCAGTAGCTCAGTTAGTTCAGTATTTCCGCATTCCCTGTTAAAAAGAGATGTGAAAACTAGTAAGCTAACTTTGTTTAGGACTAGTATTTCAATCATTATTTAAACAAAAACTACCTAAATGTTTACTGAACTCAGAACATGGTTTTCTGTATACACCCCTGCATGCATTTGTGTGTTTCCTATGTCTTGGAATGAAAGTTTTTCTGTTACTACTCCTTGCAGCTGTGTCAGATGTCTTAAATGTTATGTTTTGCCATCAGATAAAGTATTCACTATTTAAAGTTACTTCCACTAGAGACACTTTCTTCTCACCACTCACTTTCTGAATTGCTTGTTCAGCCCATATGTCATAGTTGTATCATCTACTTGGTTGTACTCCTACATCTATTTATGGGCTTGTTCTGTTAAAAAAATACTGAAATAAAAGGAAAAGTACAAATTGTGGTCTGCTGTCAGGAAAATACAATGTGAGAGAGGCTTCTAAAATACCTTGCTTATGTAGAAAAAGAGCATGCAACTGTATACCTATTGACCCAATACGATTTATTATGGTGTCTCTAAAAACTGTATTTTTGTGTGGTGATTAGAGAACACTACTGAAGCTTGAGCTAGAATGCTCAGTTGAGGGAAGATATGTTTATAAAATCAGTCTATTTCTAGCCTTTAATTTATTTTGTTATATGCTTTTCTAAAGGTTTTTCTAAAACAGGAAATTGCAGTGATTTAATTAAGAGATAGATGTGACATTGCTGCACCTAAACCATGACTTAGTGAACAGTGTCACTGATCCATGTCAGATTTGTATTTTGTCCTGTCTCTAGGAAGAAGCAGATGTTTGAGCTCTGCAAAATATTCTTGGCCTGGATTATCTAATTTCCTTCATCATATCTGTAAATTTGACTGCAGGTCATTTGGAATAAAAATACTGGATTCTGATTATTCATTATCTATGTATAACAATATTTTAACCTTAACTCCATACACTTCAACGTGCTGTCCCAATAGCAGGAGAACCTTTTCTGAAAAATTTCTGAGAGCTGTCCTCATTATTAGAAGTAAGCTGAATTTGAGCATATAGTTTGTAAATCAAAATCATTAAATAAATAAGCTTCTTTCATTTAAAATTATTTTTAATCTACATGTGACAAAGAAATACTTAAATTTCATGGGAACACAGCAAAAAATGTGCAATCTAGTATATCGTCAAATCCTATCGTCAAATTTAACATACAAAAGTACTTTTCCTTAGGTACTTAAATATTTGTGTCAGATTGACAGTTCCTAAACTTCTGTGTCCTAATGGTTTGAAATAATATTTTGTTTTATTGTGTTTTTGTTGTTGTTCCTAAGCTCACATACTTAGTGTGAGCAAGATGTTTGAAAAGCAGTGTATATTTTGGCTGGCTTCCAAGCAAAGAAAGCAGTAAACTATGGTGTTTTTCACTTTGATGGTTCCTCATCTTAACTTTATCTTCAGCAAATAAAAATTCTAGCGATGCTTGCAGAATGAATGTAATTCTGTTCATGCTGGGAGGTGGTGGTTCTATGGTATTTATCTGTGTGCTGCATTAATATACATGTGATCCAGATCAGGTGTGGGTTTGCAAGTACATTTCTGTCGCATTAACTAAAGCACATAAGTCTGTATTTATGCCAACTGCAGGAGAACAGGCAGTACCTCATTTAGTAGAAAGCCTTCTGGTATGAGGTTAACTCATCAGGTTTTATGAATACATTCAAACTGGCAGCATGAGTTTATAGGATTAGTGCTTTGTCTTGTGGATTATCACATTCTTCACCTAATATAGCAAATTCAGTGTTCATGTTCTTAATATCTTGAATGAAAAAGACAATAGACATGTCTTAAGCATTCTTTAGGAGTGCATTCTGGGATCCAGGAGGTCAGAGACCATTTATTTGACAACTGTAATGATCTGTCCTCTTTTAAGATAATTACACTTGTAGATTTAAGTTCAATGGATAGTTCTGTACTCATGGCCAGCAGTCACTTTTCCATTCTTTTATAGATCCTTGCAATTCATACTGGAACATTAGCCTGTCACGTTCTTAAAGATACCTGTTTTTTAATTTAAGATGGAGTACTGCTCTTAATCTCTTCCATTGCAGTTCTTCCTGTTCCTTAACGCTGTAATGAGAACAATTCTATCCAATTGTTCTAAATCTTCACATCTTGGGCATCTTTTTCTGGCTGCTTTTCTTTTGTTACAGACCTGCATCTTTGTCTGCTCAGTTAACTGACTCCCACTGCATTCCCATCTTTTCACCAGCATGATCCTTGCAGCCCTTAGCAATATCTGCCTTCCAGACCTGACTGCATGTTGGACTAAAAAAAAATTATATGTTTGTACCATTACCTGTTTTGCCTTTTCTCCAGAGTATTCTTTCTCCACACTTGTAGACAAAAAAGGCTTTAGAAGTCTGAACTTAATGGGAGCTCTCAAAAAAAGTCTTGTTCTCACAAACAAGCATTGCACATCTCAGATATTGACCTCATCTTTGTAAATGGCACCAGCCTAGTCTAAAACATTTCTGACAAAATGTTTCCTGTCTTAACTTCAGAGTCAACTGTCGATAGTTACAAAGTTCACATGTTATTTAAAAGCTGCTTTGTGATACCTGAAAGTGTTTAATGTTTGCATTTTTTTTTTTTAACTTGTCTTGCCCCCCCTGCCAACTTTCTGCCTGTCTGCTTAGATTTAGCAGGAGCTCTGGACTAAGGGCTCTCTTGCATTTTAATACGGTAAAGTTGAACTCTGCTGATCAGGATGTTATTTATGTGGACTTTTATATCTGACTTTGCAGTTAAGTCAATGAAATACTCAAGCATTTGTACTAAATATAACAATGATTTCAAAGAACAAGGTCAAAATTGCTAGATTCCCATAGTGTAATAATCCTCTTGCTTTTGTGAAAGGAGGCTCATGGGTGTACAGAAAACAGCCATTCAGTTATGGTTGTTGTTGTGTAATTGCAGTTTGGGCTCCTTCATGCTTGTCTCTTTCTATTTGAATGTTCATGTAATAACAACATCATAATATTGATCTTTAATGTGTGTATAGACTTCTTCCCTATGATACAAATTATCTTTAGTGATTTCAAGTCATCTGTGACATTATTATTTTAAATCTTCATTTTGGAAATTTCTTTACAAAATCACCATTTATGATTGTATCATGATTTGAATTCTTTAACAATCCTGGGAAAAAATTTACTTTGGTACATGTTGTTTTAGAAAGAGGTAAAGAGAAGCTATTTTGTACTATGTCATGATACAAGTAATGTCAACTTTGCTTTTGTCTCACTTAAAGTATAGCTATGGATGTATAAAAATTACTTTCTTTTGCATCAGGCATTAAGCCTTTTTTCTATATTTCATTTTAAGAGTCAGAAAACACTTTAAGCTTAAAAATTGATCTTCCATCAAGTTGTCTTTTAAAAACAATGTTGTGGTGGGTTTTTTTGTTTGTTTTTTTTTCTTCTGAATTAGAGACCAAAAAAGCTCTGGTAAGGTAATCTTAGGTAAGCCATTTATTCCTAGCATCAGTGGGGCCTCAAGACTACACATAAGCTCTGTAATACACTGACTTAATTAGTTTCTTCCTACTTGTTCTGATACACAGTTTATTGTATCATCATTTGTGCAGATAATATATTTTGCTTCAGTCCTATAGATTGTATTACTGAAATTATCATGTATTTAGGCTAACACCCTTTTCTGAAGTTACTTTTGACTCACTTCAGAACTAAAGTTTACAGTATAGCTCCTTGCGTAGTTGTATTGGCTCAACTTGAACTTGGGCTTTGTGCTATAAAGAGTTAGACTGTGCTGATTTATACAATGGTGTCATCAAAGTGGATTGTTCTTTTGCTGCCACATCTTACCTTTCAGTTTTTTTGGTTCTCTGAAAAGGAAGAATTGAGTCGTTGGCACATCCTAAAGCCTGGCTAAATAACCGAGTCCTGAGTCTGGCTTCAGAGGGTGTGAAATTCTGAAGTCAGTTTTGCTGCTGAATTTAATGGATTTCTGCAATGTTTCCTGTAATATGTTATCTGACAAATATCAAGGTAGAAAACTGGAAGTAGAAGAGAGATATTTAAGATGTGTTAAACATGAAGTATTTCTGCCGTGGAAACACTGAAATAAAGATGTGATCTGACTTGGTAATTAGCTATTGAAATGTTTTTTCCAAGATGTGCATAGGAGAACCTGTATTGACGAAAACTTGCTATGCTGAGATTGAGTCTTTAGTCATTGTTCAGCTTTACTGAGGTCAACTGTTCTATTTAATCCTCTTGTTTGCTCAGTATCCTACTGTTTCCTCAGGCTTTGTGTAAATTACTGTTTTGTTATTCTGTAAATGGAACTTAGTTGGCCTCACCTGAGAGATTCTGTTTCCAAAAGTATTTAAGTCTGAGGCATACAGAGAGCAGTTGGAACTGAACTCATGAGAGTGAGGAGCTTTGAGAGCACTATTCAGAAAAATGCAGGTTTTGAAGTGGCTCAGCTTAGTGATAATTCTAAATGGAAGGATAATTAAGATACTGAAATTTAATAGGTGGTTAAGACAAAAGTAAACTCTTGTTGCTGAGATGCTTTTGTGTACTAGAAATGTATGCTTTTTAATAAACTATTGGAACTCCTCTCTTAGTGCTAAACATATTTTATTCTCCTTGTCCACTCAATAGGAGCAGACAATAAAGATTTCTTAATGCGAATCAAGGTGGCAAATGAAAGGATGATATGATATCATGGACTCATTATCCATGTTTGTGACTGCTCATAACCCTTTCACAGTGTAGCTGTAAGAAGTGTTAGAGTTGGGGATTTGAAAGATGTTCCCCATCATCATGGCTTTGCCCTGGGAATTTGCAAAGATGTAGAGCCAGTTTCAAAATCTCTGGAATTATCTATAGCTTGAATATGTAAAAGGAGGTAAAGTACCATGTATCTGTTCATGGTGTCCTAGCAAAATGGCCTAAAAATCACCTAGTGTCACAGGTACTCATATGCATCATTCCTTGATATGATTCTATGTTATCTGTTCAGGTCAAATTTTGACCTTCTGTTTCATGGTTTTATTGACAGGTAGCCTTTTCCTTGAAAACAATATTTCTGTGTAATTTAAAAAAAATTCTCTTGATATCATTCTTTCAGGATCTCAACTGGTGGGGGTGACTGTCATAAAGCATTTAATAACCAGCTCTTTAAATAAGAGATTTGTTGTTAAACATATGATATATATAACATTATAATATGATAGGCAAATAAATTGCTTTCCTGTCTTTGGTAATTGGAGGGTCTTTGAAGCTCTGAATAGCATAATTTCTTGTATGTTTAGGTATCAATTTCATAAATTAAGCAGTGGTTTTGATATTATATGTACCTATATAAATTGATATTAATATTAAAAAATTCTGTAAAGCTACTTATTTGAAGTAATCAACACCATTTGAATATACAGTGCTTCAATTTATTAAACTGTATTTCATTACTTTTTCATATATGCTTTTTAGAAATGTTGTATTGCATTTGAAGTGTGTAATATACTTAGTAAAGGTACCTGATTAAATCTTTGAAATATAACAGTATCTAGGCAACTGAAATGGACAGGAAGTCTTTACAATCATTGCTCTAAACAGATTGCTTTTAAAGAAGAAATCAATGTACTGTAATAAACATTTCTGTTGAAGCCGAGGAGTAGATTTAAATTCTTAGTATCTTCTAGAATTTAATATGGTCTGATTCTCAAAATGAAAATGCTGTTAGAATCAAATGGCTACCTGTATTCCATCTTTTCTTTGCAAATATGATAAAGTAATTTATTTGCATATAAACTATACATTGTTTTTTACATGGGGGAAGCTGTTGCAGTTGTTTGGCTTATAATATGAGCTGTTACTCATCATGATCATAAGGAGATTCTGAATATCTGGGGGGTTTCTAATAGTTCCAGTAAAACTCAAGAGGTTCTTGCCTATTTTCTAAATCCATATTATAATGCTGGAAATAAGCAGCATGTGTTCTCTAGTAAGCAGCAGAGCCCATCCTAGAAGCTCTGTTTTGCTAAAAAGGAGAGTGTTCTTGAAGCATCTGACTAGATGGTTTTGCCCTCTCCCTGACACTTTCAAATGCTTCATTCAGTTTTGTGCTGG
>VYZX01005635.1:0-18704 GCA_013401335.1 Brachypteracias leptosomus
TATATAAATATATATTATAAATAGTAAGTAGTTTTAATAGAATATCACTTGTTTATGTCCTGAAGATGATCTTTTTCTTATCCAGAGCCAAATTTTAACTGTGCTGTGTCAGTAACCTGAGGACCTTCGGGCAGCTGGGATTTATCAGACATTTCACTGCCTAAAAGAGTTATTTTCGACAAAAAAAGAGTGGAGGTTAGAGGGCTGATGAGCTGTCTGTGCAGCTCATTACCCAGCTGTTCCAGTTCTGACCAACCATCCTCAACCCCCAAAAAATGGTTTAGGGGAGTGAGATCTAAAGCACCGAGGTCTCCCTAAAAATATCCATCCTCTTACTCTCCTGCAGAATTGCCTCAAACACTAGTAAAGACTAAGGCCTTGGTATGCTAGGAGGTAGATGAACATTAAGAAAGCAAATACTACTTGCTTTGAAAAGCAAATGTGATCTTCTAACAATAGCAGTCAGTCAGCTTATGCCCTCCCTAACAGAAAATCAGGTAAGAAGGGAAAAATAAAAAGAATAAAACAATCATGGGATTTATTTTCCTTTCAGGGTAGGAACAAACTGGGGCTTGTTTTCATCTGTACCTAATGAGCTCCATCCAGCTTGTTCAACAAGGCTTTGACATGGGCAGACCAAGAGCCCACGTTGAATTTTTGGTAGGCCCATGAGCAGAAATGAGTGGTACTTAAAGAAAAAGGAAAGAACAAAATACAGCAGGGAGTATAACAACGGGGTGAGGGGGGGGAGGGAACAGGCTGAATAGAGAAGGAAAAAATTCCTTTAGTAAAAATTATTATGAATAAATCACTTACATTTGGAAAAAGACATATAAGGAAATAAAAAAATCTACTGTGTATAATTTCTCTAAAAAATATCAAAATGCCATGTTTCAGTAAGGTCTCATGCTTCATTTTAAACAGATTCTAGAAAAAAATGTATAAATATTTTACACATTTCATTTCTTTGAATTTTAAATTTAAGATTTTTGATTACATATTTCTTCTTCCCTCTTCTTAATTTTTCATATTAATAGAGGAAGAAAATGGCAACCCAGGGAAGCCTTAATCTGGAACAAAAATATGTCCTGTAATCCTAAAACAACATACTTTTTTCCCCATAAAGTTGAACAAAATTTTCTCACCTTTTCCAAGAAACAAAAAGGCAAAGACCAATTCATGTCATCACACAAGCAGTGAAATGTGCAAGTGATCTCAGATTTTCTGTTGCTGACGTGGGACCATCCATGTGTTTCATGAAGGGCATGGACACCACCTAGCAACCCTGTACAAAGTGAAAGAGAAGGTGAGGAGACAGATGTCCACTTTATTCTCTCTGGTTTAGCTAATAAACTGCTACCAGTGCTCACTTTCCAAACAGTGGTCTTTTCCACACTTTCCATGCACTTGCCACATTTTGCCCACAAAAATCTTCTCTCTATATCTCTGCAAAAAGTGCCACACAAAGGATGTGAGCACACATCCCTTTAGAAACAGTCTGACAATATATGTACATATATGTGTGTGTGTGCGTGTGTTGAAAGATTTACCAAAGTCTTCCTATGGTACTACTGCTTCCTTATTCACAGGTGCCATACCAACCCCAGGCAGGGTATCAAAATTAAGTATTCACAATTGAATTACCTGTATATTCTGCTATTCATACATTAAATACATTAGTACTGAAGCAATCTCAAAATGTCTTTCTCTCCCTCTTCTTGGCTATGGATTTTGTCATCATAAGAAACAAAAACCTAAGTCATAACACTATGAACAGATTAGCCAGCTTGCCTGCTAAACAAATGGGAGCAGAGGTAGTAGGCAAGTGCCGCTACTGACATCTTCAAGTGGCAGTTTTCAGACAAACAAAAGGAAGCACTTTTCATTACAATGCACAATTAAATCATGGAACTCATTACCACAGGATGCTGCAGAAGCCAAAAGTGTAACAGGGTTCAAAAGGAGATGAGACTAATTCACAGAGGATATGTCTATCAGTGGCTATTAAGCACCGTGATCTGATGCTCCTCTGGCGAAGGAAGTCCCTAACCCACCAACTACTGGAAGCTGGGAGGGACACCATGGAAGGACTTTGTGCATAGTTTTTATGTTCATATATAAAAAAAAGATTATTTTAATTGAGCACCTTAGAGAATTGTTTAGTTCTCGGACTCACAGTTCTTATTCTTACTTGACCACTTAAATGTTTGCAATGCTCTTTTTAGAGGTCCTTTTTCAGCAACTTGAACATTGTATTAGCCCTTCAGAGACAAAGCAGTAACTTCTTTTAACAGATTTCCCTGATGTTATTCATTCAACTTGTAGAAATCTCTCTACCTTTGTAAAGCTGCAACATCAGTTCCCAGAAACCTGGTAAGTATAACTGAAATAAAATGTGATATGTGCACACCTGTATAGCAGATGACTACGTTAAAAGTGATTAAACAGCATTTCTTTTAGTTTCTTTTAATTTGAACCTTACTTCCTTATACTTCTACTGAGAAATAGAGCCAGGACCCCTCTGAGCAAACCAATTTACTGAAGCTGAGGATGCAGCCCTTGATTTTACAAACTGAGGACAGATAATTGTTAAACCTCAAAGAACACATGCCATTGCAAAGCTCTTACAGTAATGCTTCTCTTCCTGTGACCTTCCATTTGAAATGTGTTTGTGTCATTTATCTTGCAATTATGTTCTACTGCAAGATACGTTTGGGAGTGTAAATATCAAGATTAAATCTACCTTGAAAACTCGGGCTGAATCAGGTTTACAGCCTAGAGGCAAGTTGTGAATCCCATAAAGCATTGTTTGAGGGACCTGGTTAGTGTTCTGTACACCTGCTTAATGGTTTTTTTTTCATAGTCACAAATGTCAAACTGCCTGGTAACGCACTGGGGTTTGAATGACAGCCATGCACTTGAGCACCAGTTATGTTTTTTCACTACCAAATTGGACTATAAATGATGAAAAGGAGGTCAGAAAGGAAGTATGGAAGCATACAAATTTGAAAGGGGAAACTGCTAATAGTCATAAACCGTGTGCAATCAAAGGACTGGCAAGTCATTGTGAATTACCTGCTCCATGAATTACTGATCTAACTGCATTATGATATGGAATTTTCTAACTCCTTTCATCTGTGGTGCAATGGCTCCTAACAGCTCCCAGATCAAAAGCAAGACTGCCAGCGAAACCATGAAAAAAACCTCGCAACACTGACTTTCATTATGAGCACTTATTTGTTAAACTTTTCTTAATATGCAGGCTTCATTATTTATTGGTTCACTGATTGGATGTACTGTAAGTGTGCCACCCACCAAATCTGAGGAAATAGCACAGAAATGATCAGCAATGTGACACCTCAGTGCAAGTCAAAACTTGTAAGCATATGCACATAAACACTCGGAGCTTGTGCATTTCGCCACAGGTGCTAAAACACAGAGCAAACGTTGGGTTTATATGACCTCCTTTTGTTGTTTTTTTTTTTAAATCCAAATCACCCGAAACACTTTACAAACAATTTGTTGCATGTCAGTAGTTTTACTGACCATATAAAGGTAATGAAACAATTAGCCTGCACACGCCAATAGCACCAACGTGAAGACACAGTGTAAGGCATATATGGGCAATGATAGGACTATTAGATTTCTACAGGTGCCTGTCATACATGCCTCAAAACAGAATCCTAAGTTCAAGTTATGTCCATAACAACAAAGCTCAAGCCAGCAGACATATTAACCAAACATATACATCGTTCTTTCTGCTGGGCTTAGAAATTCTTATGGTGTGTATTACAATGTCTAAAAGACACTTGAAATTAAACTTTTTTTTTTTTTAAATGTTTTCATAGACTGGATGAGAAAAAAATAGGTTAGTTATCCTCACCTGAATAATTTTAAAAAAAAGTCAAGGTTTAGGGTCAGGGCTGTCTGCTAGAAATTTTCAACCAGCTCTAATAATCAGGGCATCTTTAACATCTCACACAGAGGTGGAACCAAAAGACATTAAATCTTCATCTGAGGCACCAGGGGCCAAATGCTCTCCTTGTCCACGTCCTACACCACAGCCATGGTCTTCACCTGAGCTGCCTGTGACAAGAGGGCTGGTGCTTCTCCAGTGAGTGTCAACATGCAACAGCACGTTCTTACTCCATTGTCACACCTTAACTGAAATGGTCAAATGGCAGGCACCACAAATTTGGTGACCAGCTATAGGGCCATAGCAAAGACTACTTGTGACACACTTGGGAAAAGCCAATGTTTTCTGAAGTACGGAAGAAAGTTTAGCAGTTTTAAGCTATTATAAGAATCACAAGGAACTGTTCTCAGCTCCAGTCATGACCAGGGCTTTTCTTATGCACATATGTATGTTGGAGCATTTGAGTTTAAATCTATTCTTTTCTTTGGTAAGTTATTTGGTTGGTTTCCATGTCTTCTTTTGGAAGTGGATTCATAAAATCAACAAAAAGGTATGGATTTTATTTATAAACAGATTCCATTCAAGAAAAATTTTAAGAAAGGAGCAACAAGAATGTCCAGCAAAACACAGAAAATGAACAGTTCCTGACAGCTGTCAGTCAAACCACTGGTTAGAAACCTCTACTGATGATCACACCTCTTTATGTAACCTACCTTGTTCTCAGCAAGAGATTTCAGGAGCTTGTTCTATTAGGACTACTTAAAAGTTGCTCAGACAAAGGTCTACAAATATAAGATAAATCACAGTAAACAACTAATTATTCAACTAAGATTTTAAAGAAGTGAGTGAATCTGGATATCAGAAAACTGATGCATGACAGGTTTTTTTGCAGTGAGCATAATGGACCCAAATATGTTTCTTTGCTGCAAGAAATAGAAAAGAGAAAGATAAATGTTGTCTTTCTGTAACTGATGTTGGAACTCAAAAAGACAATGCAGAAATTATTGTCAGCAAGCATTAAATAATCAAACTACAAGATGGCAATCAGATCAAACCAGCTCTTTAAATTCTATTTTATGACTCATTTTTAAGAATTTGATTTCAAACTACTGATGACCTCCAGTTTTGTGCAGATGTAATATTTAGGAGCAAGAGTCATCTCGCAGCAAGTCATGCAATAGACTCAATTTTCTAGGGTGCAATTTCTCTTAGTCTAAAATCTGCAAAATAAATCTCAGGAAGAATGTGCCTATTTCACCCCATTAACCATAAAAGGAGGCTACAATAACAAGCTTGGGGTAAACATCTTCATTGTAGATGATTCAAGCAAGGAGAGATGAAACCCACCCAACTTACTTTTAAGGTAACTTTTCATAGAGTAAATTGCTGGTCAAACTTGGGTTGTAGACAGCTAATTTTTATACTGATTTTAAATTTCACGATAGCAAGTTTTAATAAACAGCATAGTGACATCTGTGCTTTAAGATCTTGTCATGATAGAGGAATTTTTAAACAAACCAGACTCTGAGGCTCAGTAAATATTTCACTAAGTGACCTCAAATTTAGGGTTTAAGTATTAGGAGTCTCACTCATGTCAACCTTTACAGTAGCAAGGCAAAGGAAAAATAGAAAATGAAAAAGCATGAAGAAAATGGAGAGACAGCTGTAACAAAAGAAAACTCCAAANAGTGCCAGCCTGGTGAGACCCCATCTCAAGTACTGTGTTCAGTTTTGGGCACCTCAAAACAGAAAGGACATGGAGGTGCTGGAGCAGGTTCAAAGAAGGGCAACAAGGCTGGTGAAGGGTTTGGAGAACATGCCCTATGAGGAGCGACTGAAGGAGCTGGGGCTGTTTAGTCTGGGGAAGAGGAGGCTGAGGGGAGACCTTATTATGCTCTACAAATACCTGAAAGGTGGTTGTAGTGAGAGCGGGGTTGGTCTCTTCCCACTGGTGACAGGTGACAGGACAAGGGGAAATGGCCTCAAGTTGTGCCAGGGAAGGTTTAGGTTGGATATCAGGAAAAACTTCTTGTCAGAAAGGGTTGTTAAGCACTGGAACGGGCTCCCCAGGGAAGTGGTTGAGTCACCATCCCTGAATCTGTTTAAAAATCATCTGGATGTGGTGCTGGGGGACATGGTTTAGCAGTGGGTTGTTAGAGCTAGTGTAGTAAGGTTAGGTTGAGGTTGGACTCAATGATCTTGAAGGTCTTTTGCAGCCTGAGCAATTCTATGATTCTATCAATAGACATGTACAGTCAATGCATAAGTACCTATAAACACACACATGTGTGCATATATCATGTAAGGTGTGAGGAGCTTGGGAAAGATCCCAGAGCACATACACTTGAATTGCACGTGTGTTTGTGTATATATGGGAAAGTGGGTAAGCACAGCTGTGCACATGTGCTCCTTGTGTGCCCCCAGAATGCCTTGTATTGTAAGCTTGTATGTAAGCTATTTTGGCTTGGTTACCTCAGTGCCTGAGTCTACAATAACGCATGTCACCCTTGTGGGTAACATTTTGTTATAAATNAAAAACCAAAAAAAAAAAAAAAAAAAAAAAAAAAAGGAAGGAGCCAAAAGACCAGAATAAGAAGACAAAAGAAACAATCTACAGCATTACCCATACTTTTCGTGTCATAGAAAAACATGCATAAACCACAGCAGATAATCTTCCCATCAGTAGAGGAGGCAGCTCTGAAAGAAGACCCCAGATTTCAACAGCTCAGCAGTTGGGGAAGCCGATCGTGGCGCTGCGCTTTGTGTCTCGCGCAGCCCTGGCCATGGGGCTGTGCCAAGCCCCCAGACACAAACACTCCCCTGCGCCCCAGCAGGGGCACCAGGTGCCTGGCCCACCTCCAACCCAGCGCCAGCTTTTCCAGTGCTCCTCATCCTGCAGACACACAGTCACTTACGTGTTGGAAGCCATATATTACATACACATCTAACACATAAAGTTACTTTCCATCCCATATGTTTGGGGCATTAAATTTCGTGAAATTATACATGCTATTCAAAATTTCCCAGCTGATGCCCCTCAGCTAACCCCACTCACAACACAAAGTAGAGGTTTTTTAGTATGTAAAGACAGAAAAACACAGCAGCATTGCTCTCCTTTGGGTACGGTTTGGTAAAAGAGGAAAATGCTGGTGGCCACTGCTGTCCCTGCCACACAATAAGAGAGGTTACAGGTCCAAGAGGGATAAATTTTGGGAAGTATACCAGTGCCAGCCTGGTGAGACCCCATCTCAAGTACTGTGTTCAGTTTTGGGCACCTCAAAACAGAAAGGACATGGAGGTGCTGGAGCAGGTTCAAAGAAGGGCAACAAGGCTGGTGAAGGGTTTGGAGAACATGCCCTATGAGGAGCGACTGAAGGAGCTGGGGCTGTTTAGTCTGGGGAAGAGGAGGCTGAGGGGAGACCTTATTATGCTCTACAAATACCTGAAAGGTGGTTGTAGTGAGAGCGGGGTTGGTCTCTTCCCACTGGTGACAGGTGACAGGACAAGGGGAAATGGCCTCAAGTTGTGCCAGGGAAGGTTTAGGTTGGATATCAGGAAAAACTTCTTGTCAGAAAGGGTTGTTAAGCACTGGAACGGGCTCCCCAGGGAAGTGGTTGAGTCACCATCCCTGAATCTGTTTAAAAATCATCTGGATGTGGTGCTGGGGGACATGGTTTAGCAGTGGGTTGTTAGAGCTAGTGTAGTAAGGTTAGGTTGAGGTTGGACTCAATGATCTTGAAGGTCTTTTGCAGCCTGAGCAATTCTATGATTCTATCAATAGACATGTACAGTCAATGCATAAGTACCTATAAACACACACATGTGTGCATATATCATGTAAGGTGTGAGGAGCTTGGGAAAGATCCCAGAGCACATACACTTGAATTGCACGTGTGTTTGTGTATATATGGGAAAGTGGGTAAGCACAGCTGTGCACATGTGCTCCTTGTGTGCCCCCAGAATGCCTTGTATTGTAAGCTTGTATGTAAGCTATTTTGGCTTGGTTACCTCAGTGCCTGAGTCTACAATAACGCATGTCACCCTTGTGGGTAACATTTTGTTATAAATCTAAGCATGCAAATATTTGTGTCAAAGCTGTCTACGCGTGCAATCAGTTGAGAAGCTGAAATACCTTCAAGTTATGTAGCAACTGTTTTCATTTTCTCTCAGATGGTGTTTCTGTTATTTTCTAATCTCTGCCTTTTTTTATTGCCTTTATTCTGCTCTAGAGCTTGACTGCCTTTCTCTTCTTTGCCTAACTTCTGGGCAGTGAGAAGAATGTGTATGAGCCATCTCCAAATTTTAATACAAAGACAGCTAAAATTCCAGCCTGTATCAAAACAGTCCCTTGCAGAGCTGCTCAGCATTTCCTTTGTCTACACAAACTCTCTCAGAGAAGCCATAATGCAGCCCTACGAAGCTACCAGTGATCCTGGAATAATAACTTTCTTTCTAGTGTGGCAAGGGCTCTGAAATTTAAGCTATAAATGTGACAGAAGGATTGAATTCAAGTTTGTCTTATAGTTAGAGATGTGGTATAGCTGGGTATGAAGTGTATGCTCCCCCCATGCACTTAGCAGTTGTCTGGTTGGCCCAGAGCCTCCTCAACAGAGGTAAGACTGATTGGCTGAGGCAAGACCATAGACAAGCTGGAGAGATGGCGGTTAACTGAACATCTTAGCCACCTTCACTACAAGGTACTTCCCAAAGCACTCCAGGAGCAAATTTTTGGCACTCCTGAGATCCCCCCAGGCAGCTCCCACTGTGCCTAGACAGATAGGCACTGCTGGTATGCTTTAATAGTTCCATTAACACCCTGAGTGGAGAACCTGGACACTAAGGAGGCTCCCTCAGGCAATTCCTGCAGTAGAAGTGACCAAACTGTATGTAGACAAGGTACTTACAAATAGAAGAAACTGCAGCTACAGAAATGGTTACATAGTAGAGTCTTTTGTACATAGCCAGAGCAATGTTTTGCAAGTAGCTTAAGATAGTAAATACCAATGTATCATGGACATGCTGGAATGGTCGTGAAAGACCACATCCCTCACAGTTTGGGAAGTCTTACCTAATCCAGCTAAAGATACCATTACAAGGCATCTTGCAATGCAGACTACAATCATGATCTAGATAGTGACTGATCATCTTGTTTGAATGATCTGATTCCCCACATGAGTACTACCCTATACAGATAACCCAAAATCTTTGGGTTTTGAGAAGTTTGTTGGGTTTTACTTGGTTTGGGGTTTTTTTGATAAACCATGAATCAATATGGAACACCTCTCAAATATAGGAAATCTAAAAAAGAGATACTGGAAAGGGAGGTTTCTGGTAAGCATCTATCTACATGAAGCAACAAAAGGAAAATGTGGACTATGGTGAAATTCGAGGAAAATAAATACAAAGTTGGCAGGACCCAAAATAAGTCCACCTGTCTAAAGATGACTTAAACTGTAAACACTTTGAGGAACTCAAACAGTT
This sequence comes from Brachypteracias leptosomus, assembly GCA_013401335.1. Lineage (NCBI taxonomy): Eukaryota > Metazoa > Chordata > Aves > Coraciiformes > Brachypteraciidae > Brachypteracias > Brachypteracias leptosomus. The sequence continues at coordinate 9,398 of VYZX01005635.1, forward strand.
ACCACCCACAGCGAAGAGGACTGAAGAAACCAAGATGAACTCATCAAAACGGACCTGACCTTGAATTCCCCTGTCATACCACTCCCCTTGCTTACTCTATCTTAATCCACTTACCAGATTTTCTAAAGTCAGTGGCCCAAAAGGGCACATGACCATGGCCTTCTCAGCTGAACTCTATTTACCCAAATAATAAGAAGAATAACAATAGCAGTAACAGTAATAATCAGTCTTTCTTAAGAGTTCAGTAGCATTCAGTTACCTGCATGTTCATTTAAGATTTTTTCTGCAAGTTAAGGGAGCTTGTACAGAACAGATGAGCATTGAAGGCAGAATTCCCATCTTCTTTTACTGCCATAAATCTGAAGCAGCTCCATATAACTCCAAGGAATTAAATGAAGTTTACAATTTATAAAACGAAGTAAGAATTTGGCCCGTACCATATACAGTAACAGACTCTTTTAACAAACTGAATTAAGAGGACCTGAAGGAAAGAAAAAAAAATAAGGAACATCCTTGTGAACATCAGTAGTTAAAGGAAGGACCTTCAACAAGCTTATAGGAAGGATTATGCGTTCATAAATCCTTGTCTGCTGCAAATTAATGGGCCAAATAGTATTTGGCCATATCAGCAGCAGACTCACATAAGGAACAGCAGGAGCAATAAAATTCATATGGCTAGGTTTCATACATATGAAGGTTTCTTGTAGCACGTGTCACATATTCAGTTTGTAGGAATAAATATATTAACCATGTTTTTCTAACTGAAAACATTTTCCACATGCGAATAGACTTAAAAGCATGTTTAAAAAGATGAAGCAATAATCAGATTTTAAACTTTGACTTTAAATTCAAAACAGAATTTGAAGTAAGCTCTTAGAGATATTTCTCTTTTTGAAGGAATGCTCAATTCTTGTTACCTACTTCAAGCAATGAACAACAACAGTCACAAAAATGCAACAGAACTTCTTGGGAGTGGGAGGAGGCTATATAAAACACATCTGAACTCCAAGATCATAATAGTCAGGAAGATTTGGAAAAGGCAAAGGCAAAAGTGAATTTGAAATATTAAATAATAACCTCAGATCTTTGTTTATCAACCATTACTTGTTTCCAGAGAAATAAATCATGTCACATCCCATTCCCCAGCTACCACACAAATGGGATAATTGTTACTGAAAATAACTTCTCTCATAAAGACAAGCTCGGTTATTTTGATCAAAGACGTGGACAATTAGGCAACATTAAGAATTAATGTTGTTAGTTGGATCTCTGTTAAAGACTGGCAGAAAACAGTATCCAGCAATGGCTAAACTGTGATCAGACAGTAAAAGAAAATAGCAGTTGTTCATCAGGTTGTGCCCTTGATTTTTATTTGAGTGTGGGCATTGGGCCCAAGTGGGCATGGGAGTCAGGTAAACAGCATGAGAAAGGAATGGGAAGAAGTGAAGGAAGGAGCCCTGGTGTCTCTGAGTCTCCTCTCATTTTTCTTTTGTAGAGTTTAGCTTACACCTTGTTGGCTTTGCTGAGATGCAGGAATTTTCAGGAAAAATCAACTTCTGCTCATAGATAAGTAGTGTAAAAATGCAGAGCTTGCTTGAAGAACAACAGATGTTAGAGAATTAGTTACTACTGCTAAAGTAGTAGTTCCCACTTGTAAGTAACATTTTGTTCTTTGATGTGCTCTGTGTATATCCCCTGCTGCAGAAAGCCTAGCAGGCAATAAAATACCAAGAGAGGTAGGTCCATGAACTGTAATAAGATTATACAGGTACAAACTGATAGGAGGTAAATGAAATCTTTTCCATCACTAGACTGTTTGGACTGGCACCACAGAAAGAATAACTTTCTAGAAGGTCAGACCTTGGTATATCTTATGGAGAAAATGAGATAGAAGGACAAGCAGCAAACACGTCAAGGACCTATTATAGCAATCAGGGTGCCAACATGCAATGATTTCTCTCTCTTCTCTTTGCACTAACACAATCACATGCTATTGAGCTTCTTCGGCACTTAGGAGCTGTTACACACCATCTTGTACCAGTAACGCTGGGAAGAAGAGCACCCTCCCCTCTCCTGTTCTGGTATAAGAACAGATGAAGCACATTGGGATGTTTATCACACAACATTCTTCTTAGATTATGTTTTCAAGGAGTTCTTGAGGGAGAGTTTTTACCTTCATGTTTCATTGCCCTTGCTAGACTCTTCTTCCACGAATTAACTACTTTCTTTTTTAACCTGAGTAAAGATTTGGCATTCTGTGAAAATGAATCCCACAGACTGATGGTAAAATGAAGTGTTACTTTTTTCACTGATTCAACATAGTAAAAATGTTATGTTATTTATTCTGCCTTCTTTGGCTGACAGTGTATGTCTGCTCGTTGGCCTCTAAGATAGTTCCAATTACACACTGACAGCTTTTTGTAGGACACTCAGAAGTACTACAGGCCTTGTGATTTCTGTTTCTTCTATCCCTTTACAAACAATTCTAAAGGGAGTGAGAAAACCCAGCAGACAGACTTTTCACAACATAATAGAATACAAAATGTTATCGTATTCTCCATTTTGTAAAATCAGCATTAAAATAGCTTTTGCATCTTTTCTGTGTTATAAGTAAACCAAGCTATTGTTACACTGGTGGGTTGTTTTGTTCCTATTGGTTGAGGTTGGTGGGGTTTTTTTTTTGGATTGCCATTAAATGTAGGTAACAAGCCACAGCAAAAATTCCAGCTGTGTTCTTTTAATGTAATTATTTATCTTGACTTTTGAGATACTTCTTTTCAACCCCCCCCTGAATTGCATTGCCCTTAAGTGCACAAAACAGACAACCTGAATGAGTACATAACTGGGGTATAGTGAAAATTAAAATAAAGTGAATGCCCTTTGGGAATACATTTGTATCACAAATACCGTAACAGCTGGCACTGGTTGATTTGGTTTTTGGCAGTCTCTGAGGTAATGTCAAAGACACAATGTTTCAGAAACAACCAATGAGTCAGCTGCAAAAGGTTGAGAGATTTAGTTCAGAGAAGCCCAATTACCATATAATGAAATATTTCCGTAACCTCCCATATTTGACGTCCCATAATAATACCAGTTACAGACTGAGCTAATAATACCACTTATTATTGAAACTGCAGTAACATACCACACTATCTGACCCTCTTGCCAGCTGCTTATAGGCTTGTAAATCTTTAACCATTTGGGGATGTGATTTTCCATTTTTTTCCATTTTTCTATGACCCATTTTTTCAATTTTTTTTTCAAACTAACAAAATACTGTGTTTCTTTCCAAGAGAAGTTCTTGGGAGGAAAAATGTTGCTTTATCCCTGTGAAATAAGGCCCGATGAACTCTTGTTAATGATCTCTCTGACATTCATGCTTTGAAATAGGAATATAAAGTTTGGGATATAGGGAAGTTTCAAGGAGCTTTATTGCAACTCTCATGAAGGTGTTTTATAATTGATACATCGAGTCTTTTGAATTTACAGAACTAGTTCCTGTCAACCACAAAGTTTTGAGCTTTACATAGACAAAAAATATTTGAAAGAACACAAATGATTTAAAAAAATTCTCCTTTCATTTTTGGAAAACAAAAATCTGTACAAAATAATGACTCTAAAGACACTCACTAGCAAAGGATGTAATAACAAAAGGAAGAAGTATTGTTTCACTTTTCATTATCTCTGCAATAAAAATGGAAACGTTTGGTCACACATCACATGCAATACACCTCATGGGAATGCTTCCTAGCCCTATATGCTATACTCTGTGGAAGACAGGCAAGCTCTCTAGTGCTTTGACCTCTCAAATTTACTGCATTTTCACTGGCTAGACATTTTCAGCCCTTTTCCTAAGCTGGTAATTAAAGCTTCATTTGCAGCTGTGCTTGTGAAGCTGAAGCTTCTATTATATCGTTTTTGAAAGCCTGGGATTTATCTGATCCATGGAATAGTAAAATTATGCTTTTGAGAACATAAAAAGTATATAAAATATTAAAAATGTAAGAAATAACTACTATCTCTGGACAAAAACTATTGCCCCACAGCGAGATGATGAACATAAGCAGCAAACATAAAGTAAGGAAGAGGAAGAAAAGCAATAGTAGTGTGTCCTTTTCTGGAGAGTCTGGCTTGCTAGCTGAGTGCATGGAAGGAGTTGCAGGGAAAAACAAAACTAGAGAATATGTAAAGCTGGGAGATGACATCATCCCCCCAAAACAATCCTTCAAATTCATAGACATTTCTGGATTCATGAGGTGAGAATAACCAGCATTGAGGACTGTAAAATTCATTTGTAGCATTTGAATTTGTTAACATTCATTTTCAAGCTGTCTCTTCCTAGAAGGGGGAGCGGGAGATGTCCTGGAAACCAAGGGCAGAGAAATGTAACTGTTTAAAAATGCTTCTTAAAATGAGGGTGACAATAGCTTGCATCCAGACAGCCTCTCTGCTAACAGTCTACACCAATCCAACCAAGTATTACAGCTCCCTTTTAAGTTTTCAGCAGCATATTATTTTGCATCAGCCTGATCCTGCAAGTGGTTATTCCCAGGTGCATAACTATTCACACATGGAGCCCCCTGGAAGCAATGGGTGTCAGTGCAGGAGTAACTAACTGGAGGGCTGAGCGCCCTGAAATGGTTCCTGCACATGGTAGGTAAGTGTTTATTTGCAAGAGGATTTTCTTTCGTATGTGTATTTGGGGGTTTTTGTTTCCAAAACTAAAATGGAGATAGGCCCACATCAAAATACCCAGACAAAACCTTCTGAACTTTGACAGTGGATAGAGTCCAAACCTACAGCAATCTCAAAATTTTGCATGTATAGTGGCTCTTTATAGTGGGCAGGATCCAAACCTCACATTGAAAAATATCCCCAAGGCAGCAGAACTTGGATCTGTGCTTTCCAGTTTGAACCCAAACAGAGAGTGTTGCAAGATATGGCTCATTAGTTTATTCTGTAGCATTTGCCTCCAGAAATCTGTCATTGAACAAAGGCACATCAACATTTAAAAAAAAAAAAGATTAGTTATTTTTGAATAACCTGAGAGCCCTCTATGTGCTGTAGCGCAATATTTTTTGGAAATCAAGGTCTATTGCAGAGCTGTCCTGTATCTCTATATCAGTGCAGACAAGACTGACTTTTGCCTCATTGAGAACATCAACATTACACTTAGGGCGGCCAAAGTTTATAAAGATAGCAAAACAGATCCTCCAATGGGGTGAAGGTGAGGGCATGATGAAAAGCATCAGTCATATTTAGGATTAATATTTCTAAAAGCAGTAGCTCTTCTCTTTCTCTTTCAACTCTCCTCGATCACTTATAGTATGGTGTTCCTCTACCCTGCCTGCCATGATAGGAAGAGTCCTTCCTCTTCCTCCTGCAGTTGTATGTTCCGTCTTAGTCTTGGCAAAGGGATAGGGCCTAGGATAAGAGTAGGCTAAGAGGAAAAGCCTAGACAAAAAACCTTTGTAACACAGAGCTTGCTATCCTCATATACCACCCTTACTTTGGTAACAACAAGCAGCTGTGCATGCAAGAGCTGGGAGTTAACTGAAAGAGCCAGTCTTTGTCATTTCATGTACAGGCAAAACCAAGGCACATGTAAGAGTGATAGGTTAACAGGCCTGTTCTCCCCTCCAGACCTTCTTCCTAGAGCCACAGGATGGAAAGTGAAGCTATTCACCTAGGTCCCAGCCCTCATGGAAAAACAAAGAAAGAGAAAAATGAACTATTTGGCTGATTTCTTTTCTTGTGAAGGCAGTTGCAGACATTTATGTGGTTTCTCTTGCCTCTTTCCTTGGATCAAAAGCTGGTTAATGTCAGAGCAAGAAAGGTATCTTAAAGAATTACCGTATTCCTACAGTATATATGTCTTGAGTCCTCTCAGGACAAATGCAAGGCTTCTCCTGACTTGGTATTCATGCTCTGATGGCATTCAGAGACCAAAACACAGAAATAAGGAAAGTTTTGTTACCTCATGTTTGTGTCTTCTCAGTCCTAAAACAGGCTATAGGTCTGTCAACTCCCGCACTGGTCATGGTTTCTGTAGCACTGATCGCTACAGCATCAAAGCATTATGTTAGCAGCTGAGTGTTACAGGGGAAGAGTATTGCTCAGATGTGCCTCTTGATCCATTCATACAATTCAGAGATTTCTCTTGGCTGTTCTAACCACTACCAGATTTGGTAAACTATTTTAAAGATCTCCCTGTAGCAACCAGAGAGCAATGTCAAGTACTTGGTCCACCATCTGGCCGGGATTGGGTTGTATACAGCCTGCTGGTAATTTATTTCTTTTCCTCCACTAAACTGAACTGAATCAATATAGAATACTGTGAAGCAATGTAGGAAACGTTGTCCTGAATTGACAGACTTTTGCATTTTACTGAGAGTTTTCCACTAACCTCAAGCAGCTTTGGACCTCACTTTGACCCATAAGAGCCTCAGCTCTTCTCCACTTCCTTACTCCATCAGTCCTTATTTCCTTCATTTTCTAGGTGGCTAATATTTGTCTCCCTTCTTCCTATATGGGGCCACATTTCAGAAAACAGAAAATAAAGTAGTATTGGGAAATTAAAGTGCATTTGCCTTATACACTGTTGTGCAATTTTCTAAATAGAAATTTGGGCCTTATCTCTCAGTTCAGTCATCGTGCTTTCTGAAGGAATGCTGTTTGCAAAAATGGATTGGGTCACATACTGATCACAGAGGGCTGAAATTCTGATTCTGAAGACGCGCGTTGTGTGAAGAGTTTGTTTCTTTTCTGTTTTGTTTTGGGGTTTTTTATTTGGAAGGGAATCTTAAATAGACTTTCATAAAACACAAATTGCTTTAAGTTTTGGCATAATGCCCACAAGTGTTTATAACTTGTATAAGGAAGTCTTAACCAGTGTGGGTCAAATGTATTTTCCATGTTAATTAGATGTATTGGATCTGATACGTCGCATGACAGTGCTTCATTTTAATCAGCAAAAAAAGGGCTCTTTAACCTACACAATGCAGGTATAGCCTCCCCCAAACTAAATGTAACAAGTCTGGAAATTATAAAATCACAGGCACTCGTTCCAAGGCCCTAGAGATGCCGGACTCTGGCTTTCTCTATGGGCTCTTACTTGCAGTAATAGAACACTGGAATTCTACAGTGTAATTATCACTAAATTATAATTGCAATAATGGATGTGTTAAGTCACTCTAGCAAGACCAGTCTCCTGAATATAATCACCTAAAAAGGATGTATAGTTATTTTTGCTATGACCCAGTGGAAATGTTCAAAATATCCCTGTGATTTTTGAAACAGTTACATGTGATTTTTGGTACTTTCCAGAACAATGCTAATTAACCCAGTAATAACCAGAGGTTTTTATATCATGTGCTTTTGGAATATGCCTCTGTGCACTGTAGTCTCTGCTTTTAAGTCATTTGCTGCCAGATAAAGGGGATTTTTTTCATATATTTTTGGTAGTAAATTCCCAGTGTTGTGACAGCTGTTATGAAATGTATTGTGACAAAAACATCCACACAAAATTATTTTTAATACATTTTCCAGTTATTGAGGAATAACTACTGGAGTAATTTCTCTGGAGCCTGCACACTTCATGTACTAATATACATCTATTACATCTTGGTATACCCATGTTTATACACATTAGCCCTTTTCTACGCATATTCTACCACTGTGGGGATTAAAACTCTATGGACTCAAGAAAAGACACTCTTCTGAGCTGTGACAAGTTCAGTACTCAGTTCAGCAACTCAATAAATCCCAGTATGTCATCTTGGTGTGCCTGTTGTCCCACCCCAATGCACCTCTGGGGCAGCCAGCTGTGCCTGGCCAAGCTCAGCTGTCACCAGCCTGTCCCATCTACAGCCATTTCTCCTTTCACTCACACTCTTGCTCTATGAAGGTCAGGGCTCATCCAGCTGCAGCAGTACCTTTGGGCAGTATTAATGGACACCATGCTGTGTCCCTGGCACACTCCACACTGAGAACTAGAGTTTTACACTCAAGAGCCCTTAGGGATATGAAAGAAACACTGCTCTCAAAGGCTCCTATCATAGTATACTCCTCTCCTAATTTTTCAAAGACAGCTGGCATGTTAGTGAAGAAAGCATCAGAGCAGAACATCTCCCAATCATTTTTAAATAAGAACTCACTTATTAGTGGATGGAGATGGAAACAAGAGAGATGATATTAAGTCAAGCCGGATGCAGAAAAGGCCTTCTCCTGGTCCTGCACACCTAGAAGGCTGATTTTCTGATGCCTTTGACTTCAGTTGCATCCTGCCATTACTGCTAACTTCTGTTACTTCTATTTTATACTAGTGTGAGCCTAAAGGAGACAGAGAAACTGCATATTGTAACCAAGGGCAGAAAACCCTTCAACAGATGGGAAAATGATCCCATTTGGCAAGAGGCAATGTTTGGTACTTGAAAAAAGGAAAAAGCTTTTGGATTTCAGCCACCAAATCCAGTCCCCAATCATGGGCTGTGCAGAGTAATTCCCAGAGCTCAAAAATGTAATGCACTGCTGTGGATCATCCATTAAACTGTCTGTTGAATGAGGTATAATGCTAAACAGGCTGAGGAGAGTCTATCACTCAGTTAATGCAACTCCAACTCACAAAACCTTCAGAAATGTTTTTTCTAGGCAGGGCAAGTTAGTGCTAAATAAGTTTGTTTGCTGTGAGAGCCAAGATGTTAGAGCATTAGAACCCCAGAAGAATATGGCTATTTCTAGGGGTTGAATCATGACACAAGTATGCAACAAAATGGAAACAGAGTAAACACTAGAAAACAAAGAAAACTGCATTAATTTCTACCTCTACAACAAAACCATAGCAACAACATATGAAGCCTTAAAAAGGTGCCACAGATTCTTGCTTTGAAGGCAATTTTAAAAGAGGTATTCTAGTCCAGTCAGTGGTCCTCTAAGAAACACGCTCTGACTCTGTAACTCCTTTTGCAATAGTGTGAAATGTGTCATTTTCAGCTGCTGTCTGGATGAAGATTTAAGCAGCCACTGAATGTGTCTCTAATGCTGTCAGCATAGTATGAAACACCACACATACAGTTTCATAAAAAAGCATCCTAAATTATTGTGGAGAATGTGGACTTACATTAAAATTAAGAAAACTTGAATATAAGCCAAGCTTCTTGAACATTTAGGCACTGGGAATTATTTTTTTTAAAACCATCCTAGAGTATTGAAAAGAATATTTTTCCTACAAAGAACTTGAACTCACTGCAATTGGAATAAACACCATCATTGATCAACCTGATAGCCTTTTATGAGGACATAACCAGGT
>VYZX01005635.1:21609-100728 GCA_013401335.1 Brachypteracias leptosomus
AGAAGGCTCCAGGGAGACCTTATTGCAGCCTTTCAGTACTTAAAGAGGGCCTATCAGAAAGACAAGGACAATCTTTTTAGCAGAGCCTGTTGCAATAGGAAAAGGGGTGTAATGGCTTTAAACTAAAAGTCAGTAGATTTAAACTAGATATAAGGGAGACGTTTTTTACGAGGAGGGTGATGAAACACTGGAACATGTTGCCAGAGAGGTGGTAGATGCCCCATCCCTGGAAACGTTCCAGGTTAGGTTGGACAGGGCTCTGAGCAACCTGATCTAGTTAAAGATATCCCTGCTTACTGCAAGGGTGTTTGACTAGATGACCTTTAAAGGTCTTTTCCAACCTAAAGCATTCTATGATTCTATGATTCTGTTTCACACTGTTACTAGATACATAACTTTCCCAGTCATGTAGGAGACACTGAGAAAAAAATCAGGCTTTTGTGGTATTTTTTTTTTCTTTTTGTCTCTAAAATTACAATGATACAAAAATTAATATTGACATTTCATAGCTGCTTCTAAATATCACATTATGAGAAACAGATCTCCAGGACTCTAACCAAGGAAGACTGAGGGAGTTTTTACTTCCTCTAGGAAAAGCTTTGAATAATGAAATATTGTATTATGTCTATAGAGACATTCTTTTCATAATGCTCTCTCTTAAGATTCTTCCTCACAAAGAATTCAGGATTTGAAATGATTTAAACATCATTAAAGTAATCCTTGAATTTGTAGCTCACTGGATTCAGGCTGTGCTGTATAAAACCTTCCAGCAGCTCTCAAAACAAAACAATTACCTTCTGTCAGTGAGAGCTATTCACCACTGAGGGGAAAAGTCTGATTACTAAAAATAGGTGTCTACTGCCAGCTTAACCCTATAATATAAAAAACAACTGCCCTGCAACAGCCTAGAGAGCTGAAATGGCATTAGATGCCTTTATTTAGGTACCTGGATTCTTCCCTGTATACCCAAGATCTCATCCCTGTTGAAAATCCATGAAGGAGATGATTATCTGCAATCTACTTATAATTGATAGTGCTTAGGAGACTAGGATGGATGCCTTTCTGGAAGGATTTGGTCTGCCAATCAAAGAGGTTCCCAGAAGGCTTGGGGTTCACCACTGTGAAGCTGCCACTCCTTGGCCCCCATCAGAAGACACTGCAGGAGCAATACTTTCTGTCCTCCAGCACATCTTAGCAGCAATGACCAATGCTGATGGTTTGAACTAGCCCAAGTGCCTTGCCCTTAGCAAGACTTAAAACCCCAGGTAAAGCCTTGCAGAGCTATATGGACAAAGGTCTTCAGTAACATGCTGGCAGCAAGCAGATGGGGATAGTAACATCTTAAACTAACACAGCTGTCTGCAAATTGAACATCTGTCCACAGGATAAGTATTCAGCTATACAATAAATGGAACAAAATAGATACACTTTGGATGACTTAAAATGTGATTCTTACTAGCAGATATTCTCTTAAATCTCACAAATCCCTCAGTACTTCTTGCGTTACAGACATGACAACCCTCATTTGCCTACTTAGCATCACGATTCTCTGTCAACGCAAAGACACACAAAGGAGATGCAGAAATTCTACAAAGCCACTTGTACAGGATGTCACTGCTAGAGATTAACACCATTTACTTTCAGAGCAATAGTGACATACAAACACATATATGTATATTAATGTATACATATATCTTTGAGTAAATTCTCTTAAAACTGAGCAGCCTGTGTTGAGCTACAAATGTACAATAAACAGAAAGTAAATTGAAGGGATTGCTCACTTCCTAAGACAAGTTGCTGAGACTATCCTAAAGCTTATGGCAACCTTATATTGTGCAAGAGTTTGTGACATTTGGGTAGTGGAACAATTCTCAAATAGTGTCATATGCCAAGATAAATTACCTATAAAATCAGTAGCATCTTTTAATGAATCCTGCTACAGCATGGCTGTATTTATGATGCATAAATATTCTGCTCCTGCCACACTGTGTAACCCTCTTTGAGATTTAATACTAGGAATTAGGATGATTCTGTCAGCCTAGTCACAAGCTGCTCACAAGTTGTGTTCCCCAGGGTTTGGTATAAGGGCCGCTCCTGTTTAATATCTTTATCAATGATCTGGACAAGAGGATTGAGGGCAACCTCAGTGAGTTTGCAGATGACACCAAGTTAGGTGGAAGTGTTGATCTGCTTGGGAGTAGAACGGCTCTACAGAGGGATCTGAACAAACCGGATCAATGGGCCAAGGGCAATTGTATGAGATTCAGCAAGGCCAAGTGCTGGGTCCTGCACTTGGGTCACAACAACCCAATGCAACAGTAGATGCTTGGGGAAGTGTGGCTGGAAAGCTGACCAACAGAAAAGGATCTGGGGGTACTGATCAACAACTGACTGAACATGAGCCAGCAGTGTGCCCAGGTGGTCAAAAAGGCCAACAGCATCCTAGCTTGTATCAGAAATACTGTGGCCAGCAGGACTAGGGAAATGATTATCCTCTTGTACTCAGCATTAGTGAGGCTGCACCTCAAATACTGTGTTTAGTTTTGGGCACCTCATTTCAAGAAAGACATTGAGGTACTGGAGCATGTTCAAAGAAGGGCAACAAAGCTGGTGAAGGGTCTAGAGCACAAGTCTTATGAAGAGTGACTGAGGGAACTGGGGCTGTTTAGCCTGGAGAAAAGGAGACTGAAGGGAGACCTTATCGCTCTCTAGAACTACCTGAAAGGAGGTTGAGGAGAGGTGGGGGTCAGTCTCTTTTTCCAAGTAACAAGCAATAAAACAAGAGGAAATAGTCTCAAGTCATGCCAGGGGAGGTTTAGGTTGGATATTAGGAAAAATTTCTTAACTGAAAGGGTTGTAAAGCCCTTGAGCAGGCTGCCCAAGATAGTAGTTGAATCATCATCCCTGGATGTGTTTAGAAGTCATATAGATGTGGTGCTTAGGGACATGGTTTAGCAGTGGGCTTAGTAGAGTTAGGTTAATGGTTGGACATGATGATCCTGAAGGTCTTTTCCAACCTAAGCAATTCTGTGATTCTATAATCACACAGACCCCGACGTAAATAGTATTTACAGATAAGGCCTCTTGGCAAATGTTCATTAGACCTGGTGATGAAGAGACAAAATGGTTGAATGTCCCATTATCAATCCCTGAATCATCTAATATTTGTATTCTTTAACACAAGCAAATCCCAGTAAAGGATGAAAAGTTTGTATCAAGAAAATTTTCAACATACAATAAGCACATAGAAATGTAGTAATTTGTGCATCTCCATAAAAATCAGTGATTTAGTCAAATAACAGCAATAGCACTCTTTGCTAAATATTTTAAGTCTGTCTTTGATCTAACATATGTATGTATACATACACACACAGATATATGTATCTACTTGAGTTAAATACTCTTCATGCTACTGAAACTAAATTAATTGAATGACATTTGGGTGCCTTTGTCCCGTTCTGATTGCTTGTGAAATATTCTTAAAAAGGATTTCATAATAAATATTGTGTAATTTTTAAGCTATTACTCATTAGTAGTATCAGCACTTGTTAATAAGATTTCTGTCTTCAGAGCAACCCATGCACATCAGCCCTCACAACAACATTGTGACATGGTTGTTTATGCCAGAGTTGGACAAAACTCCCTCCTTGAATACAGAGATGTATGGGTTTGTGCTGCTGTGTAGAAACAGTCACTTCACATAGAATAGAATCAATAAGGCTGGGAGAGATCTCTAAGATCTTCAAGTTCAACCATCAACCCATGACCACTAAACCATGCCTTGAAGTGCCACATCTACAGGTTTTTTGAACACCTCCAGGAATGGTGACTCTACTACTTCCCTGGACAGCCTGTTCCAATGCTTGACCACTCTTCAGTAAAGAAACTTTTCCTACTGCCCAATCTAAACCTCCCCTGGCACAACTTGAGGCCTTTTCCTCTCATCCTATCACTTGTTACTTGGGAGAAGAGACCGACACCCACCTCTCTACAACCTCCTTTCAGGTAATTGTGGAGAGAAATAAGGTCTCTGCTCAGCCTTCTCTTCTCCAGACTAAACAGTCCCAGTTCCCTCAGCCACTCCTCATAACACATGCTCTCCAGACCTCTCACCAGCTTCATTGCCCTTCTTTGGACCCGCTCCAGCACCTCAGTGTCTCTCTTACACTGCAGTACCTAAAACTGAACACAGTACTTTACATGGCAAAGGTGAGTCCTCTCACCATTGTGACCAGTCCCATGATGTAAAGGTGCCTCTTCATTTGTCTCCTGTGATGGCAACAGGACCACAGCTAGAGAGCTTCTGTCCTTCAGACTCTTACACATCAAATGCAGAGTGGCTAAAGCATCCTCAGCCTTCCTGATGAAATTATGCCTCTACTAGAAGACTATAAAAGTCATCAGATGTGCACAGTTTATTAATATAATCTATTGCCAAGGTATTATTATGTTAAAAATGGTGTTTAATTTTCCTGACACATTGGTGAGATATGGAAAAGCTAACCTTATATTAAAGGTGGGAACTGAAGATCAAGACAGATTGTGAGCTATCTTCAGATCAGTCGGAGTAACAGTAGTGAAGCAAAAAATTACACCAGGATACCCTGTGTGCCAGTCCATGTTCATATGCACCAAGGTCTTCCAGACCAGAAGTCAGAAGGGGGTTTAAGAAGTCCAAAAGCACAAATTCACAGGACTAGCTGGTGTTCCCTGGAAGAAATGCATTGGCTCCATGATTCTGACTCTCTGTGTTATTTCTCCTTCCCCAATGTGTATAAGGAACACTGTTCTTACATGTTTTTCACACAGGATAGTATGACAGTGAGGGTCCTACATAACTGCGCTGCACAGAGAGCCATTTTTGGTGACTGTGGCCTCTGAGGGCCTATGTGTTTGTGAACTCCAAGGTAGTCTTTCTTGATAGATTCTGTTAAGCTCTGATGCAGAACAATTTCTATGCATTTTGTGAGGACATCCCAGTTTTATGCCACTCACTGGCTCTGTTCCACTGACTCCAGCTCGCAGCAGAGCTTTCTGCTGTGTCTCCCATCTCCTAGCCTCCTACTGCCAACCTGGCAGGGCTTTCTGCCTTTTTGAGAAAGAAGCTCTTCAAGACTGCCCTTCAGGTTCTGTGGAAAATTAGCTCAACTCAGAGGAAGCTGCTGTCAGTGCTCTGCTGTCATCTTCTCCCTTCAACACTGCCCTTCAGAATGGAGTCCTCTGCTTCAGGGGCTTCACTTGCTACAATTTTATTCCAGAAATACTCAGCTTTCTCAAAAAATATTCACTCATATCCTTCAGCATTACAGCTGTTTGGTTTTGATTCAAATGACTCCCTGAATAGTCAGGAAGCTGAGACCAGCACACAGTTGCTTGTGGAGTTGTGGAAGAAAAAGCTTGTAGTGTGTAGTTTCTCCAGTTTGAGTTCCTGTCAACCTTGACAGGCAAGTATGGAAATAGACCTGCAATTTGAAAGCTCTGAGGGACTTCTTCCTAACCCTCTGAGCATCCATCTCAGTTCAGGCAGCTACTCCATGCGGCTTTTGTTAAACCATGCAGCAGGTGTCTCTGCAACAAAATTTCAGCTTTAGTAGTTGGAACATGCATCCTAAGCTGACCTCCAAAGACAGCCTTGCAAGACAGTCAGAATTAGTCTGCACAATAGAGCACAAGGGGGAGTGAGAGTGTTGGCACTGGGCAGTAAAGCAGGACTGGGAGATCTATGTTTGCCAAAACTCTGCTTTGGGACAAGCTACTTTGTTCCTTGCTCCTACTCCCCATGTAGAAGGCAAGGTGAGTAATTGCTTTCACCACAGAACACTGCGATGTGGGAATAGAGTCCATTCTATGGTTTATAAGAGATAGACCAGTAGACTTAAACATAGGTGGATTTTATACTAATACTCATCCTGAAAAAGTTCCATGGATGGGGGTCAGGGAGGCCAGTTACTGGCAGGATCAATCTGGGACATTTTTCCAAGGGATCTATACTTTCTCTAAAGACAGGCAGCAAGTACTGCCAGCTTCCCTGACAGTTAGTATCTGCTATACACTTCCTACATCTGGAGGACCCCCTGCAAGTAACTGCCCCGAAAAAGTAAAGTTAGAAATACAGAAGATGAGTTCTTACAATTCATCTCAGAAATGTCTGAACTAGTTTTCTCATCAATGCTAGGCTTTTTGTTTGAGCTCTGCAGTGTTAGTTTCTTACTTACATCCATCACAGGAATACATCATCAAGAGCAAATCTTCTGAGGCACACCAGGATAGTGATTGGCAATTTGCTATGATAAATGCCATTTGATTTATTGTTATTAGCTATGGCATAAATGTATATTAGAATACAAGGGCTATGGCTTCCTTTTGCTCTAGTATTATACAATATATGTTTCCGGTCAGTTACATAGAAATTATTAGAGAGATGGACCATTTTCCTTCCCATCCTACCCCTACCTTATCCATGCAGCATAACTGTCTCCAACCTTGAGACCTTCTACTACTCATTTTTTTCCCGTTTTAAAAACAAAACACATCATTTCTTTTAACTTATGGGCAGACAGAAAAAAAGGAAAAACAAAACCAAGAACAAAACAAAAATGAAACAAAACAACCCAAACCAAAACAAACAAAAAACACCCCCCACAAAACAAACAAACCAACCACATACACACACAGTTTTTCTGCAAATGCAGGGGACAGGATAAGGAGGAAGACAGAAGTTAGCTGAATCCAGAATCGAGTTGTACTATAAATGTGATAGACTAGCTGGATGAAATGTTATTAGATAGAGATCAAAAAGTTCATCTGATGAAGCCAAATAGTAACTAGAGACCCTTTAAGTCTCTTTTAAGAAATACACAAATATGATGGCTCAGCATGCCACCATATTTGCCAAAATATTTTTGCCCTATTTTGAATTTAGCTATTGAGGAACATTAGCAAATTAAGCATTTTTACCACTAGGGAACAGTAGTTGTTCCACCACAAATGTTAACCACTGCCTAAGCGTGTTGCCCTCTTTTGTACTTGAATATTATTGATTAACCACAGGAACAGAAGAATCTTTGAGTACCAGCCCAAATTGTCTGAAAGCCTTTCTTGGTTTCCCAAGCATGAATTCCACAGCACATACTATAAAGAAAAATATTTACAAGCTGGGTGGTAGGAGAGACCTGGGTGGAGTGAAATTGATAGTGGGAATAGGAGTCTGACTCAACCATAGTTAGAGTGAAAAGCTTACCCAGAGAATATAAATGATAAGCCATTAATAGAAACTGTGCTCTTGCGATTCATTCCACAAGTATGATAGTACAGCAAGAAAATAGCACCAGCAATGCCAACTGGCAGCAAAACAGAAAAACAAGCATCAGCAGGGTATTAGAAACTGATCTGGGAGAAAAAATGCCTTTTACAGGTAAGATATATTAGGTGAGATTTGTCCTGTGACTGCAACTCTTATGCAGAGAAAAGGCCTGAGTAGTACAAAGAGCCTCTGAAAGCTCCACATGCGACTGAAGGAGGATTTCATCCAGCAACCATGAGGAAGACTTTTGGCTCTCCCTCTAAAAGTCACAGGCAACCCCAGGCATCAAATAGGCCCCCAAGTCCACTGGGGGCCACAGACCCAAACCACATGCATTTCAGGCATATTGAGCAACACTGTCATCAGAGAAGCAGATGAGGCCTCTGGGCTATGTAAATTCTACAAAAATCTGAAGGCTGCCTTGATGCTCGCAGCAGCCTGGGCTAGGGAGGGGGAAGAGGGCTAAAAATGCCTTTACTTCTCCCTCCTGTGGAGATAGGAGTCCTGTGCTCTTTGGCAGGTGACCCAGGCTGTCACTCCTTACATTTTCTCACCAAGGTCCACATAGTTGCCTTTAAATTTAAAGAAAGTCATAGTTTAAGAAAAGAAGCAAGAATAATAAAGCCAGAAGTTGTACTAGGAGAGATTCATGGGCCTATGTGCTCTGGTATCCCACAGAAATATCATAGCACCCACTGTGCTATGTATCCCCATAAGGAGCCAAGCCATAAGGAAATGCTCCTGTTGACCCAGCCCCAGCGCAGAGCTTCTTCCATGGGCAGGGTGCTTCGGCCACCACTGGGACAGTGCAGCCTCATGGGCTTCAGGGACTTTGGCCACAGAAAGAAAGGAACAATTTATCTGCTACCTTAAAATGTCGTGTTTTAAAACTTCGCTCATGTCAAGTCATGACCATAAAACAAAGCCTGGAACAAGGAGGAGAAATAGAGGGATATTCTTATTCTAATGAAAAAATTAGTAGGTACAAAAGCCTAAAGGGGCACATGGGAAGATGTCATAAGCATTTCTTTGCTCTCACAAACTGCTTTAGCAGTGAGAGCATCAAAGAGGCTCTCAGTGGCTAAAAAGGAAAAATCCCCAAAGTGGCCACAGCATTCAAGGAAGTGTTCAGGCCTGAGTCAGCTGTTAATTAGGTAGCTTCAAATGGGAGATACCATTTATAGGAAACCCTGATTCTGAAAAAATTCCCATGTACTCCATCTGGCGTTATGACAGGTCAGCAAATGTTAGATAAAAAAGAAAGAAATGAGGCAAAAGCTTTAATGGTGGTGAGGAAAAGTCTTTAACTTCTTATCACCTTCTCATTAACATCTGTCTTCTTCATCAGTTTGCACCATATCTAGATACATTAGACTGGCTGGTGGGATGACTCACTCATTGAGGTGAATAAAGGCTTTCCACCAAAAAAGCAGAAGGTTACAAATAAAATGTTTACCTTAGTGGCCATGATAATCAATTCTGCAACCTTCTGATTTAAAATTTAATGCTCCTGGTGTGATCTTGTCATTCCAAATTACTGGATTAGGTAAATAAATTGCCCTAAAATACAGCTGCTTTGATGGGCTCTTGCATTCTGTTGGCTCGTATCTAATTTATTTTATTTCCATTCAATTTGTAGAACAGGCTCTTGCAAGTATTTCCCAATAACTTTAAAATTTCTACAATTGCTGAGATAGTGTCTCAGACAAAGACCTATAGGGCTGAAATAAAAATAGTGAAGGGTTCAAGATGACATCATGTTTTATGAACACAAGACGTGACCACAAATAACCTACAATAACCTTTAAAATTAGTTTTTTCCTGACTTCATAAAACAATATTTTATTTGGCAGGCCCTTATTGGCAAGCACTTTGAACAGTTCTATTTGTTTTCTGTAACCAGGAAGACCCAACCAGTGTTTTCACATAGGTTTCCTCAGTACTGTGGTTTTGCCATTTTCTGCCTCCTTATTACTGCCTGCTGCTGTTGAATATTTTTCTTTGGGATGTTTATTAAGAACAAGGATATGAATTTAAAAAAACCCAAACTTTCCTTATAAGAGCACTGGTGAGTTTCTCCCACTGTAATATTACTATATCAAAAACACAGAAATAGATCATGGTATCTAGAATGATCTGGTTACTTTAAGTCTAAAGTTATGTAATAACATACAGCTGGCTACATGTATATTATGAGAAACTGAAGGAAATCAGCCCATATGTCCTTTGATGCATTAACCAAGACCAAGATTTAGAAATCCACCATAACTTGTAACACCATATGAAACGGAGGAAGGGGCTTAGCCAGTCACTGAACTAAATAACAAAATAAAATCTAAGCATTCCAGTTAAAGTAAGTTAGAAATGAACACCATGGAGTGCAAGAAATGCTCCTGGTTTCTCAGAGGATTTTACCTGGGATTACTTGCTATTTCATTTCACCATCACCAGTTGTCCTGGCTGTGAAAGCCACAACTTGAGAGGTGCATTTTTCATAGTACTGCCTGTAACTGCATGAGATTGTTCTCTGTGTTTGACACTGTTCAGGCTTTTGTTGTTTTGAGTTGTGCTGTTGTGGAAAAATGGACCATTTTCCCACCACATCCGTAGGAATAGTTAAGCTGTTCCCAGTGCCTTAAATATGTAATTCTGGGGTTTGGGGATTTTAAATATTCTTAAAGAAAAATTTTTGTAAGATTTTTATTCAGTATATTTTGAACTAAGAAAGAAATTTAGTCTGCATTCCAAATTGCACCATTCAGCAAATCCCATCCCTCTCAAATGTTTTGTATGTTTGAGCACCATGCAGTTAAGAGGAGCATTTCAGCTTCTGTACACCATTTGGACTTCCCAGTAATCCCTCTCTCTTCTGTACAGTATGAGGCTTGAGTGAATAAGGAAAGTTCCAATAATTAAACTTGCTCTATTGACCTAACCAAAATTAACTAGCTAGGCAACAATGTAGCTGTCCATGTAAAAACAGGAAGTCAGATTTCCCCAAGTAACCCTTATTCACCATGAGAAAAACAGCTGGTGCTCTCCCTTTACATGCAAGTGTGTGGGGCATGGATAAAAGATGTATATTTCTGATATCCTCTCTTTTAAAAGGGTGTGGGGTTTTTTCCAGTGGAATTTTTTCAGTGCTCAGTTCCTGAGAGGTAGGGCCCCAAGACAGTCTGGTCAAAAGAGTTAGAATAGTATCTTTGTAAGGAGAGGTCTGTGAAAAGGAACAAAGAAGCCACATTAGTGTAACATGAATAATCCTCCGTGACCTCCAAAGAGAAAAATAATAAAGGATTTATTGCACTTTTTTTTTCTCCCTAAAAAAGAGTAATTAGAAAAATCCGCCTTACAACAACAATAACCACTGTTTCAGAATCAGAGCTTTTGTGTCACTGTTTTTCAGTAGTTACGCTACATTTCTCCCAGTACACTGCTGGGATTTTTTATTTTTTATTTTGCTACACATGCTCGCACATCTGCTCCACATGTGTGATCAGCAACTGGATTTTCTGAGCTGAATGTCCTGTTAAATGGACAGAGTGGGCAGATCATTCCCTAGAGAGCAGAGAATCTGCCTCTGGTGGATTGCTGCCAAATGCAATGGTGTAATAAAGAAAAGAAAGCTGCTCATTCGGATTGCTCTGAAATGAACTGTGTCCTCTCCTAAAATACCATCTGGTTAGGATCCCTGGAGGCACAGTCCAACACACCTAGGTCTGGCAGTCTGTATGTTTGATGGCTGTAAATGTCTCTGTGTAGGTCGACTGGGGGAAGGCAGGATCATTAAGAATTAGAAGAGCTGAAACAATTGCACTCTCATTCCCTTTCACCCACCTAGACACAATTACACACAAGGGTTGTGGAGGTGATTGTATTTTCTGTGGCTGAAGCTGACAGCTAATCTTTAAAATAGCTGTCTTAGGCTTTAATTTGCTATGTATGGTCTAAAAGCTTTGTTTTCACCTGGTGTTAACCAGCAACAGTCTGGATCAATTGTCTCTCTTCAGATTTGGCCCTCAGGACATTGATCAAGGGTTTTATAGTCAACTGTATAAAGGAGACTGAAGTGAGCTGTATGGTTTGTGTGCAAGGAAATCCAGCTTCCAAAAATCTAATCACACCAGGGACTGACAACAGATGTACAAAGTACAAGGAGAAATTAATAGACGCTTCCCAGTTTGGGCCATTATCACCAATGAAACCCAACTCATACGGTCTATAGGTCACATTAAATAGCCTGCTGCAGATGAGTTTGGTTCTTCCCTCATGCTGGAAAAATGAAGATTGTGACTACACAGGGCTGGATCTATCCCAAATACAAGTTGATTTTCTGAAGTACTATCAGTGCAGCTAAAAGGACCCCTCTGTGAGTTTAGCAGTGAGTTCTGCAACCAGACAAACAAATAGTATCACACTGGGCTAATCCATCTCTGTAATATAAAGTAGGAAACGTGACAGTTCCACTCTCAACAAACCCAATATTTCATGTTCATTTTCTTCTCAGTCTACATATGTCCTGGTGAATTAAAAAGGGCCTGGGAACACTCCTGGGCACTGGATTAGGATCATCTATGATGTTAAACAGTTAGGCAAGACCCTAGCACTCTCAAGGCTGCTGCCAACTACCCTTCAAACCACTCCCAGGCACAAACAAGAAGCAGGGGATTTCTAGATCCATTTCAGTAGGCAGTTTGCAAGCAGCCACCCAGTTTTGAAGGTTAAGAGTGTTCACTAGAGCTGAGCTGGCTGCTCTGTGCTAGTTGGCCATGGTTCCTGGGAACACTCTGGGAATGTCTCAGCTGCCCATCTATAGGCCTGGACAACTCTCACCAGTGAGACTTTATTTTAAGCAGGGGCAGAGTCTACCACTTTTTGAAGCAGAGGGGTTTTTTCTGCCTAGGGAGACCAATTTCTTTGTAAACAAGCCCAAATTATAAAACTCTAGAGTTATTTTCAGGGCTTCCCTCTGCAGCTACCACTTGACAGGGTTTTGTTTCTGCAATTGCCCTGAAAGCTGTTGGGCAACTGAGCTCCTGCAGTGGTGTCACTGATGGGGTGGATCTCACAGCCTCTAGCTAATGCAATCACGCTGTTCCATTGAAACCACCCTAAAAATGGTTTGGTTTGTATTTCTTTTTCCAGAGGTGTTTTAAAACAGCTAACTGTTTGTCTCCGTTTAAGGCTCAGGGCAACCCCCCACGGAGCAGAATTTGTTTCACCCCTCTTCCCTCTCCCCTCTTCCCTCCCAGGGGAGGAAGAAAGGCCTCACACAAAGTTGGAATTCAAGATTACAACTTTTAACAGGGAGTAACAAAAGGGATATCAAAGGAAGGGAAATATACGGCGGTATTAAGGAAAGGTATATATACAAATATATACAACACCAATCCTCGGATGTTACTGGATTCCTCCCGAGCCAAGTGGAGTTGTAGCAGCCTCAGAGACGTCTGGAGCCAGCAGCAATCCCAGCGAAGAAGGGGCGAGCAGAACTTCCTGTGTCCTTTTATAGAGTGTGGCAGGAAGGGGAGTAGAATAGCTGCTCCACCTGTCCTCCCCTTCCCCAAACCTTAAACCACAACACTGTTGGTTATATTGTGAGTTCCTATTGTTCTTGTTTATCCATCTGCTTGTAATTGTGCTGGATTTGGTTCACGATGATTTTAACTAATTTGAAATTATTAATTTGATTATTGCTTACCACCTAGCAAAGAAATTACAAAAAAAACAGGATTCTGCTTTTGCAGGACTTTTCAAGAACTTGGATTCAGCTCAAATACAAATGAATTAATTGTTTTTCAAATTTCTCTTGAGGCAGACATTATCAAAAAATGCATTAGAAACAATGACAGAGGAGGTATCTTAAAGAAATTACTCCTTTGGTTCAAGCTGTTATTTTAGCAACCATGAAACAGAAAAACATCAGTTTCACTAACAGCTGTGCTGGTTCATTAGGTCTCAAACCAGGTATTCCAGGAAAAGTCTCTTGTTTAACTAATACTTTCTGGGCTTTCCTGCATGAAGCTGCAACCTGGCAGGAATTCCTGAACCAACCAGTTTCCAGTCCCATGGAGGGCTTTGTCTGAGCTCAGCACTTCCAGGCGCCAAGTACCAGCTCCAGGGGCACTGGGTGCAAAGAGCAGGACTGAGGGCCAGGACTCGAAGGGCTTCCAGCCAGCTGGGAGTAAGTCCTGATGCACAAACCTGTGAAGACAGCGGCTTTCAACCTTGACTTTCCACTGCTCAGGGTTTGAGAAATGCAAGTCAATAGTGCTCAATGTTCTAGAGTCAGTGAGGCAGCTTTCTTTAATTAGCGGTTTCCAATAGACCATTCCATTAGATAATTTCTAATAAAAATCAGTGGAATGAGGTAGAAAAGCAAGCAGCGAATGGAGATGTTTATTAACTAATCACTGTGATTAGTTAGTGTTATATAAAAAAGCTGAACTCCTAAACTCAGGTGAAGGCTTTCCAGTTTGACAGATGGACATGGCTGGGGACAGGCGTTAAATGTTTTCAGCCAGATCTTAGATTAGGTTCAGGATAAGGCAGGATGCATCTAAGGAAATCATACTTGCAAAATAACACTATTTAAGTAACATAAAGAGCTTTTCCATTGTTTCAAATGCAGATCTTGTCGTGATAGCTATTGCATACAAGAAGATGATTCAGTAAATGGCTAGTTGAAATGGGACAGGAGCATTAAGACAAATGCTGAAAAAAAAAAGTTTTCATTCATTACTTAAGTCATGGTGACAGGGTAATAACTATTGAGGTGAAGCCATTTAGGTGATCAATTAGATGATTCAAAATCCACCATTTGAAATGAATCCATAAGTTTATAGAATCATAGAACTGTTTTGGTTGGAAGAGATCTTTAAGATCATCAGGTCCAACCATTAACCCAGCATTGCCAGGGCATCACTAAACCATGTCCCTCAGCACCACAACTACACATCTTATAAATACCTCCAGGGATGACAACTCCACCACTTCCCTGGGCAGCCTGTTCCAGGAATTTACAACCCTTTTAGGTGAAGAAATTTTTCCTAACATCCAATCTAAACCTCCCCTGGTGCAACTTGAGGCCATTTCCTCTTTTCCTGTTGCTTGTTCCTTGGGAGAACAGACTGAACCCCACCTCGCTACAACCTTCAACTTTGGTTAAGTTCATTTAGAGATATTCAGTATTCTCTGTTTTTCTTCCTACCTTTCTGGATCCCAACTGATGCTCAGCCTTCTCCTCTGCTCCCCACAAGATCAAATCTCCCAGGAGTGCAGTTCCCTTGTTAGTGACCCACCTTCAGAACTGATCTGCTGCCCTTTGAAGACCTGCAAAGTCTTCCTGTCCCCCATATAAGTACAGTAGAAGCCCCTAACCAAGCAAATAAAGCTTCATGAAATCAAACTTTTCTGTATTTTGTAGTTCTACTATAATGCATTTAATAATGATTCAAATCTTAGCCATTTTATAGGGCCACATAAAGAAATGGAACAGGATATAGAAGAAGACACAGTACAGGACATGGAGTCCTGCATGATAAATAGGCTATTTTAGCACACATGGTCATGCAAAGGCAGAGCTCTTCAGAGCCATGCAATAAGTGGCAGCTATCTTCTACTCTACCTGGCATATGGCCTTCTAGATCTCACAAAGCTTGGGAAAAGGACTCAGTAATACAGTACTCCATACCACACACCTCCTAATTTCACAAATACTATGACATCATTTTGGACTGGGGAAAGAAAAAAAACCCTACTACTGGGAAAAAAATCTTTGCTAACTTTGTCTGTTCAGTGTTGTCAATACAGTTTTTTTATTGCCTCAGCAAGTTGTTGTTAGGTGAAAGATAACAGCCTGTCAAATTTAGAGAGTAAACATTTTGTGTTGGTCCACCCACAAAGCATTCAAATAAGAAACTAGAGCTTATTCAGCGTAACTCAGGTTTAACTATCTCATTTTCAACATAGTTCACCCTTCATGGCCTTTCAGATCCTGGTCTCTTCATGGTTGTTCTCAGCCTTCTGAACCTTCCTGCCTGCTCTTTCATGTTTGACATCTGGCTTAATCAGACTTAGGTTATCATTATATTTGTGAACATGTCTGATGAAGGTGCCTCTGTTATTACTCACCTGCAGTCTGGTTTTAAACGTTAACATCTTAAATGTTGATAGGTTTTCTTCTCATTCCCCAAACTGCATATTGTTTACACATGTTTCTCCCAGGCACATAATATAGATATTAAAATGCAAACAAATATATATATATGCATATTTGCATCCACACAACATAATTTTATAGACAGATAAGTGCATACTATATATAATGTATGCAATCTTAGTGCATGTATTTTTTACTAGGAATTGTCTCTAAGTTCAAGTATTTCTTCAATTATAACAGTACATATTGATGTAAGTAATTTTACTTACAGATACAGAATGGCTTGGTGTCGACAGTAAAGCAGCCCAGAAGCTCTGAGCACCATGTAATTGAGGGCACTTTCCACATGAAGTTGGTAAATAAGCTGTACCAGATGAAAGAGGACTATATGAAAATGAGAAGAAAATGTTTGTCCCTGATACTATAAAGCAAGAGAAGAAAAAATCTTAAGGTGCTGACAGTATTTTTCTAGGAAATAGAACAGGGGGTTTCCAGAGGAGGTTTCTGGTCTCCCAGGAAAACTGGAGTCACTAAGATTTTCTAATTCAAAGATGATCAGAAAAAGGCAATCAGGGATAGGAAAGAGTTCTCACATGGGAAAAGCACACCTGAAGCTCATGCAAATATGGGGCATGAGAGGATGGATTTGAGGCTGACAATAACTGCCTCAGAAGGGATAACAAACTTTGCAGCTGGTGCAGCAGGAATTTGGGAGGAAGGGAGTTTGGCCAGCAGGACGTGCAGCTGAAGCTAAGACACAATCTGGAAATGGGAGCAGCTGATCAGGAGTTGCCAGAAGGCTTGCACCATTCTGAGCAATGTGTGCAGTGGTAAGTGCTGGCAGTGGCTCCTTGCTCTCTCCCTCCCTGGTACATAACCCTGAAGCTACTGTTAGTATTTTCCCCTGAACTGTGCACAGAGCTCTAAAGTATGGAAATCTCTACAGTGTGGTAAGTCAACCAAAACAACCTATAAGCCTTTATTTTAAGATTTTTGTTCTTCTTATACTAATGTGCTTGGAGATTACTGTAGCTTGTACGTGAGACTTCAATGCTGTTACACTTCAGAAGACAGGAGGGCAATGTTTTTACTAGCCACTACTGAGCTATGTTGTTTCTTGGTCTCCATCCCTCAGAAGAAATCTGATAAAGTATATTGGACTATTTGTCAAAACTTCTGCTCTTGTTATCCTTTTGGACCTGAGAAACTGGCCAAAATTCAAGGGGCTTGGACTGTTACAAAGAGGCGAAACTGGTGTGGGAATTAATACTTCTCTCAAACAGTTTTGTATGCTTACGAGGAATGGATTGGCCTTCTTTTCCCAAGGAGAAAAACAAAAGTTATTCACTACATCAATGTCCTTCTAAGTAACCTCCCCATGAGGACTCTCTCCAGGCTTTTCAGGGTTGTTCAACCACCTGTTCATTGATTTCTGCTACTTTTCCTTCTATTCCATGGAAAGGAACATGTTCCAGAGAGATCACAAATAACAGAAGCCAGGCTAATAGGTCTGACAATGACTGTGTCTTCTGTGTCGCACTTGAGCTAGTCAGATTTGCAGAAGGTAGTGCTTATAAGTGCAAGCCCAGTACAATATGTAAGCAGATAAGGAAGCTGATTTGAGGATTATTGCTTACAGTCTTCAAAAGACAACACCTTGTATGGACTGGACTACTGGGATACTGTGGGGGCTATCTGGGCATGTTTTCTTTTTGCTTCCATTTATTTCTCTCATATATGCAACCATTAATTTGAATGACATTCTTTTCAGCCCTCCACCGAGGAGGGTGTCCTCGTCTGAGTGTGGAGACCAGTGACACTCAAGGAACAATTTGTTTACTTGACTTCAGGTGGTCAAAACTGCCCACTTCAGGGGAGCTTCACTGGACTGTCAGTGACTGAAGGGATTGGAAGAAGTCACAACTTCAGCAGCTGTTTTCTCTTTCTATGAATAGTATATACAAAGAGATAGGGACATTGAGTGCTGCTATCAGGAGTAACCTTCCCATCTTTAATGTGGGCACTGGATTTTGGTTGGAGTACGTGGGATTCAAACTTAGTCATGTTTCTTTTTTTAATGCAACACCTAGCCAAATCCTTTAAAACAGCTGGACTGTCACAGTCATGTGTAGAAAATAGCCAATGAATTATTTTGGAGAAGGGGGTCACAGGCAGTAGCAATTCTTGAGTGTGTGCTTCTGGCCTACAGGAGACATGTAATTACATTATCTCACTGTCGAGGCTGTGCGTAAATAGTGACTAAGAATGATGTCTCTCAGCAAAATGCTAACAGCTCTCCTAGCTATCACCCATTGCTTGCTGTCACCTTTAATGAATGTTTATAAAGTACTTGGGGATCTTCCCATGCAAAGTGTTACATATGAGCCACCGATAATTAAATGTTTTATTAAGTACTTGTTTAAGCCAATGCTAACAGTAACTAGTGGAAAACTTCAATCTCTATGTCTCGAAAAGGTCAGAATAATTGGAAAGAGCTGACTGTCTGGGTAAAATGTGTGAAATCTGAAAAAAGCCTGTCTAAAGAGTGTGGTGTGTTCTCCCAAAGGGGTGGAGAAAGGGAGTCTTTTTCATTTATCAGCACTGTATTTAATCTGAGAGATCAAGAAAACAGCAAGCTGACACAGACAGAATGTTTTCTGCATATGTTGCACTGATAGTAGTCAGCACATAAACTGGATGAAGTATCTAAAAGGATCTGGTATCTAGGTGATATTTAAACATATTGCATATAAGTGGTCATCAGACAACTTTTAACATTCAGAAAAGGAGTCCAATCAACTTATTAAGAGCTATGAATCTCCCCTGAACTGGGGAAAGGCACTTGTTATCCATACGTCTGATACTAGTGCTTAAAAAAAGTGAATGCAAGAAACAGCGCAAAAGAATGAAGAGGTTAGTGACAACTGAGAATAGCCCTGGCTGGCCCTGTCTTAAACACAGGATCTATAAATTAAAATGTGTGCAGGTGCAATTCTGAACGTGCCTTTTTGCATGTGCGCACACATTCAGCGTCTGCCAGAGATCACAGGGAGCTATTGCAGCTCCCTCAGTCCTGCTTGGCCCTGGCAGCAGTTGAGGAGCTGGTAATTGTTTCCCTAAGCTGTGCACCAGGTGCAGCTCCCTGGACTCTGCGCTGTCATTTGCAACACTGCACTGCACCCGCTTGGGAAGAGCCCGCACCTTCTGCACCCACCATCCCAAAAGAAGAAGAAAAGTGAGAACCAGCGAATAAGTACTTTAGTATTGAACAAACATGTATCAGGGGCCTTGCTGGCTTTATCCCTAGCTATTAACATGCGATTGTATGATTTTATATTTGAGGTAACTGATTATCAGAAGTGTCATTTAAAACAATCCTATGTAGGAGCGGCAGAACAGTACACTTGTTTCACCACACTTTAAACTTTATGCAGTTACCTGTGAACCTGGGACTGACCGATAACATCAGCGGGCAGAGATTTTAGGCTCAGGTTCCTCAGCTGGAGGTCTGCATCCTGAACCTCGGTCCATGCTGCCTGTTCCCCCTGCTCACGCATTCCCTTCATAGTATCACAGGCTGCTTTACATTAGCTAAACCCATTAACTAACCATTATCATATACAGCGTATATACCAAACCTAACAGGATTAATTTGCTAAATAGTCCAACAGACGGACATGCGCGCTTTACAAAGGGCAGCACCGACTCGGAGGTCGTGTCCCCCTCCCCGCCACCGCCGGAGCCCCCCGTGCCACTGCGGCTGCCCCGCCGCCATTCCTGGTGTTCGACTCCCTCTGCAGGCCGGCCCGGCCCCCGCCCGCCGCCACTCCCGCCCCTCGGGCTCCGTACTCGCTGCTCACCGGCGCCTTCAGCAGCGGAGCATCCCGCTAGAAAGCCTGCCACGGAGTCACGCTGTACGCTTATCGCAGAAGCACTCTTAACCCCGTCATCACTTACTTTTCTCATGCTCAGTATTTTAAGAGTTTCACCCCATTTCTTCATGGCTCTTGAGTGCTTCCGGGAATGCTGCTTTCTCCTTCCCCACGTTCCTGTGGGCCTTGGGGCAGACCCCCCTGCCCCTGCTCCTGCGCCGCTGCCCCCGGGCACACCTTCCCGCCCTGCCCTTGCTGCTGCTCTGCGCCAGGAGCTGAAGGACAGCGATGATTGGGGATTTTTATCCCTCCGTGAATTCTGTCATTTCAGTATCTTCAACCTAAATCAAAGCCAAAATGGGGCATTCACATTTTTTTCTTGGTATGAATAGCGAGAGAAAAAGGAAATTTTGAGACATCCGTTTAAGTATTTTCAATCAAAGTAAAACATAGTTCAGAATCTACATGCAGCTGTTTTCAAATGCTTTGTCTTAAACTCAAACTGCATTTCTCCATAACAGCGTATTGCCCTATAAGAGGAACATTTGGTAGTTTAGTGCCACGTCTTGCCTATGGAGTAGTGCTCCTGGCCAAGCATCTTTCACGAAGACTCCAGAGCTGTCTGGCACCCACCCTGTGCTCGCACCTCACTCAGAGGACACTGCGCTGTGTAAGGTGGTGTCCTTCAGGCCAGAGGACAGTGGTAGGAGTGGGAGTGAGGACCTGAGCCGCTCTCCTCTGAAGTCAGTGCAGTGATAAAGAAATGCAAGGCAGGGGCTTCAGGGAATCAATTTAAGCCCACATGTTTAAAGTCAGCTAAAAACCTCAGAATGTTCTGATGTGGTTCCATGGATCATTCCAACTTCATAGACACTGTGTTTTCCTCCCAAGAACTCATTCAGGTGGAAGATTCCCCAGGGGTTTTCTCTTCCTCATCCTATCAAACGTCAGTCTGACACCTGGGCAGAGAGCAGGCAGCAGTGAAGAGGGATGTGGGGCCTGTTCCTCACAGAGGGTCTCTCGGAGGAGCACGGTCCCCGGGCTTAGTTGCCATCGCAGCTGGTGGCCTGCTGGGCTGGGCTGCAGCACGTCTCTGGGGACGGGCCGAGCCGGGGTCAGGGTCAGGCCATGGGTATAACATACCTGCAGTGTAGCCTGTGTGGGGATCAAGAAGGAGTCTTGGCCTGGAGTGGCTGCCAGGCAGAGAGCAGGGAGTCGCCATCCCCCAGCCCTCTCCTCAGGCGAGGGCGAGCTGGCCTTCAGCAGGCCTGAGCCTCTGTCTGGGGCCGAGTCCAGGCCTGGCAGTGTTACCCACACCCTGGCTGGCCTTGCTTCTCTAGCACTGAACACAAAAGTTGGAAGTCCAGTGTCCTCTATTATATGCTTTCCAAAAAACCACAGTTCTTAATAAGGTAGTCAGTATAAGTGACAATCCCAGATCTGTGCAAGAGGGTTTTCAGCTCAATTCACGTTGCTGATCCAGAACATAAACAGGGATGAGCATTTGTAAATCTACTGCACAAAATCAAATGAGCCAAATGAGAACCACGGCTGGGTGATTTTAATACACTGATAAATTCTGTGGTTCAAGGTCCTTGCCTATATTTCAGGTACATGAGTAATACCACCTCTTATCTCTAGAGCCACTGAAAAATGAATGCAGGCAAAGAGAGATTTTCTATCATTCAACTGGTTAATCAGGGGTTCCCCGATACACAGAGTTGTTTTCAGCACTCAAGTATCATCTTGACAGTAATAAATTTTACCAGACAGGACTTTTAAGCTTTTACAGTTTTCAATTTACAAAGGACTTCATAAATACAAACACAAACACCGTAACAAATCCTGCTGTGAAGTAGCCGTTATTCATATTGCACAGAGGGCTGCACTAAAGCATAGTGATGTTTACTAACCTGCCAGTGCTCATTTCTCCCGGAGCAGGAGTAATGCCCAGCTCTCCTGGTTCTGGTCTGAACTTTAAACCTAGTACCATGTGCACCATATATGCTTTGCTCTTTTATGGGAAGAAAACAGAGCAGCAGATGCAGTGGGGGCCTGAGGGGTCTCTGTGATCTAGTGTTGGCCTCACCAACCCGGGACCTTGTCGTTCCTCAAGCACCCACCGGGTTCTTGGCCTTCTCCAGCACCTGTGTCCAGCCTCACTTCTTGTGTTATTTAGGCTATGAAGTTCCTTGGAGAAGAAGCACTGTTTCAAAAGTGTCTGGCACATTAATACCTTAGTCAAGATCAGAAATCCAAAGTAACGCAATTTATAGTGATATATTAGTTTCCTCATAGCATCTGAGTACAAGTGTTGCACCTACCAACAAACATACACCAGAGCAACAGCCATTGCCTAGAGAGCTTACAGGGGGTGTTGTTGTTTCAATTATATGTATATATGCAGAGAACCTGAAGGTACAGGTAAGAAATAGCCTGTTCTAGTCTGTTTTGCCAATTTGCCAGAATTGGTAACCAGGAGTCACTTTTAAAAAACGTCATTGTTAGGAAAAATAAGGCAACTTTGATGTTTTAAACAGTAAATCATTCTCTCAGCACTACTGACATTTTTCTTCCTCTACTTATTTTATTATAATTATTATTACTGCTCTTATTAATATTATTAATTCTTTAGGTAAATTAGATCATACTTGTTCTTTCCTCCCCAAGAGTCCTTTTCTTTGGTATTTCAGGACTGATCTCTTTCTTCAGTGCTTCAGGACTGACCTTTGGTGCTGTAGAAATAAGGAAGAAAATATCTGTCAGGCTACCTTCCAATAAAACTTTTACTTATGTGGCAACTCCACGGATAATGAATATTGCATGCTTTTTTGCATATATGCTAAAATGCTTTGCCAGAGTAGAACCTACAAGAAAGCTATTTACAGTCCTCATTTTCATCTGAATTACCATTTCTTCATAAAAATTTTTATGCGCTCTTGCCCATTTGTCTTCAAATGTAAACAGAAGGGGTATACAATGATATACGATATATTATACACTATATACAATTTTATATGTCCAAAAGTTAGACATCTATTTGAAATTAGTTGAATGTAATCAAGGTACAATTGATTGAAATATTACACTATTTCTCATCTGTTTTTGTAACTCTTTTGAGTAGGATTAATCATATGTTTCTATGAATAAATGTGATAAGCACTTTCTGAAAGTGATGCAAAAAAAAAGTTATATTTAATTATGAGGCTCACTATTGTTTAAAAGTACTTCATATGGTAATCTGTACATAACTTCTACCTGACAGCTAATATGCATGAAAATCCAAACCTGCATAAAGATGGCTGCATGCATGTAGTGAGACCTCGTGTGCAGCAGCACCTCTGGACACTGCTGTGCTCTCATCTCCTGCTCTAAGAGGTACTGCTGCGAAAGCACAGGATCATCTGCTTGGCTGTAATGCTTGCTAGGTGTGAGTGAGTAATAAAAGCCACAACCCAGCCTGCGAGCAACCCCAAAAAATTTCCAACAGTATAAACACAATTTGAGTTCACAAGCACAAACCAGCATTTTAACTGCAGAGGGCATGAAAGAGCTACTGAATAGCACAGTGTTTTACTTACAAGGCATCATTACTTGCAACATAATTTTCTACAAGTTTGATTTCTTCCTCACTGAGTATTTACAATTTTAAACCTGAAAGATCCTCTGAAGATCTATCTGATTGCTTTCCTGAGGAAAAAGACAAACCTAAAGAACATAAATTATCAGATTTGTTCTAGAGGATATTTCTTATGATAATCATGAACTAGAAATCATTCTGTTATCCTCACTGAATCTGATGTCACTTATTACTGAGATTTTATTTCCCATTTTCACAGTCAAAATCACTTTTATTTTAATTTGCATACAAGACTGCTAATGTAGGATGCACTGACATTTACCTGTTTCCCACTTAATTCCACTTTGAAAACTTCCAGCCATTCATTAATACTCACTAGAGTCAGTGACCACATCCACCATAGTGCAGTACAGCTATTTTCTAAAACTTTTCTGATGCTTCTAAGGTTTTCATCAAATCAGGGTTCAGATTCAAAACAATAATAATTCTTTTTAAAGAGTTGAAATTTTCATTAAAGTATAAATTATCATCCAAAAAGGCAGTTGAAGATTCGTAATTTGAAGACAGAATTGTCCAGAACTTGCCCATTTGGGGTGCATTTTAGGATTTTCTGGAAATCTCAAACAAATATTACTCGGGGTGTGTTTTCAGAGGAATGAAAGAAGTCTGCAGAAACCTCTACCAAGAATCCAGCCTAAGGCAGGAATGTGTTGGCAGAAGCAGCCCCAGCTGATAACAAACCCTTTCCCATCCTCCACCCACACAACCTGATTAGCATGAATCCCCATTTTTCCACTAACCCACATACTAAGCGTGTTTTCCAGCCTCTTTAAGCTAGTCCCATCTTTGTTATTCATTGGGGCTAGTGGCTGTAGAGCCCACCATACTCAGTGTTTTTTCATCCCATCCCAGTACCTCAGGTTATCCCTGCTGGGAATCAGCAAAGATGGAGAAAAAAATATTGGTTCTTCCTCTACCACCGGCAGTGCCTGCCTTTAAGTTAACTTGGGAAGATTTTTGATAAAATATGGAGGGCCACCACCAGAGGGTGCATTGCTGCCACTTTAATGACCATTCTTATACTGTAAGTAACCATGATCTGGTGTAGCAAAGCTTTGGACAAATCCTGCACCTTCCATTTCTGTGGAGCTGCCTACACAAAGATGCCCAGTGGAAAGCAGGATTAGATAACAAAGTCAGTGAAGCCAGTTGCTTTAAAGAAGGAGAAGAAGAAAAAAAAAACCAGCAGCAAGGAGAAGTCATATGTCTTTCGTGCTGTGCACTCAAGGCATTTTGAAGCTTTTCTTGAAATACCTATCATAAGAGTACTTCTTTGATCTGCTGCAAGCAGCCACGCCCAGAAGAGGTGAAAGACACTTCATTTCCTTCCTTCCTTCCTTCCTTTTCTTATCCTGACCTACCGGTCTGGAATGCAATTCACCTCTGAGGATTTTCAGAGGTATCATTTTCAGAGAGGTTTGCATGTCACAACACACCACCGGCACTTACTTCACTGCTTACAAAGCCTGCACATGACAGCCAAACAGAGGAGCCACATACTGTGTCTGACCCTCCCATGCTTCACCTATATACACACCCTTGTCTGCAGAAGGGGCATAACAGTGTTAGAAAACAAATATTCATGTCACACTCAACACAGGCAGGACCTGAGACTGCAGAGTTAAAAAACTAGTGGCCCACGGTGCAGCTGAGGCTGATCTGTGCCTGTGTTGCTGCAGCCCTACCTTGCCACCAGCACACCCCTTTGCAACACGAATCATGACATACCTCCTCCCCCAAAGTTGCCCTACCTGGTGACTCTGGTGAAAGCTAATCACTTCTTGCAGGGTTTGTTTCCAGCCTGAGAACAGTATTTTAGCTTCCTAGGCTGACTTGCTACACAGCAGCACAACTGTCAGTGTTTGAGTACAGGAGACATAGGGACAAAACACAGTGTCCAGAAGAGGCCAAGACTTTTTCTAGCCCCACAGACTAGCTTAAACCAAACACAAAATCATCCTTTAGGGCTTATTGTGCTGTCACTGGATTCAGAGTCTTCAAAAGGAGGTTTGAAACTCTGAATTGCCCTTTAGAAGTGCCCCTATAACCCCTTATACCATAGGCCTGCGGGTGCTAGCTGGAGTCACAACTAAACTCCAAAACATAGTTGGCATCAATCAAGACCATAATGTTGCCCCACCAAATGGCAAGGGAGTTGAGCACAGCATAAATACACACTTAAAACTGCAGCACAATAAAAATAATAATAATAATAAAATCCCAGCATAACCAGCATGGTTATGTCTGAGTTAGCTGAAGATGGCTGGAGGGAGGAGATGCCATGCATTATGGAGCACAAGGCAAGGAACTTTCAATTGAATTGATTGACTTCAATGAGGCTTCAATCAGGCTGTCTCTGCTGCAGAAAGGAACTGCCTAACACAGCATCGTGGGGTTCCTCAGTTTTTGTCTCTGAGCAACTCCTGGCAAAGCCACTGGTTAGTAAGTGAAAACACACTTTTTCCAGTCACCAGGACTGCAAGTCATACCTGGATCTGGCTTCTTTTCTTTTGGTTTTTGTTGTTGCTACAATTCTGATAGATTTGCAAATCTGGCTCCTTGACTAGGTGCTGACTTTACAAAGTTGGCTACTGAAGCGGGGGAAGGGGGGTCCTGACCTTGGAGTGGATTATTTCCCCTGCAGTGGGCCAGCTTTGCTTGCAGCTTGACTCCAGCTAACAAGCAGCATTCAGTGTCAGCCCAGCAGCTGCCATGCAGGAGGTCTGTCCCTTCGGGCAGCTGCTGCTCATCTGCCTGCAGCTGGCAGCGGAAGTGACATCTGTTCTCGGTCCCAGCTATGAGCAGCGTGGAGGTGCCAAAGCCCAAACGCCTCAGTTCTTGATCCAGGAGCGAGGAAGGGTTTCTGATGCCAGACCACGGCCTGGCTTGCAGGGGAAGGGAGGGGGGATCATCTCCTTCGACGATGGTGGGCTGGGAGGAATGGAAAGAGAGTGACAAATAGAGAGAGAAAGAAAAAGTAACAGAAGTAGGGGAAAGGACGGGAGAAGAGCACAGGAGCAGACAAGAAAGACTGAAATGGAAAGGAAACATGAAACTTGAAGTGACAGGGCCAGTCTGAGGCAAGGCAACAAAAGGAAGGAGGCAGAGTAATGAAAAAGAAAGGAATGCAAAAGTAGAAACAAATAACTATCCAAGAGAGTCAATTATCTAAAATGGATGCTAACAGGGAAATGTCTTATCGAGCTGCCATCTCAGGCACTACTGAGCCTGGAAGGCTTTCCTGCCCACAGCTCTTACTGTATCAAGCCATTCAAGGGGTCTCCCCTGCAGATTTTGCCATCTACAAGAGCTCTGGTATACTGTCTCTTGCCTCCTTGCTTCTCCATCTTATTTAAATTCACATCACTTTTCCCTTGTCCAAGTCTCTTACTCTCTCATTTATCTTTGTGACTGTGTTATAATTCAGTGTTGTGGCATTTTAACTGAATTGTAATGTCAGGTTCTGAGACAGGAATATGTGCAGGATGAAGGACAAGATCAGTTTCAATCTAAAGATTGAAAAGCATACTTAAATTAACCAGGGAACAAATATATTAAGAAACGCCACTTTGCTCCCCAGGTTAGTGTCCCAAGTTAGTGCAAGCTGAGTATATTCTATCATAAATGTATTTTTGCAGCTGGGACAGTTTCCTCAGCACAGGTGTTGAAATTGTGCTTTTCAGATCTCAAAACTAATTGAGTACTCCTGGAAGAAATAAGCAAGTAAAATGTGTATTCGACAAGTGCTTTACAGCCTTGTCAATCAAAATCAACTTACACTGGGAAAAATGCAGTGTCAGTGACTGTTTCTTTCCCTTGGTGCTTGCCAGAAGCAGAAGACAAACAACCGGGCTGAGGAATTGGCTGAGGGAGATAGACATCATGAAAACTTACCAGTCTGAAGTTGAAAGTGCAGGCATTTGGGGCACAAGAATTTGAACCCATTTGGATATTTCACCTTCATATCTCCCTGCAGGCACCCAGAGCGAGGCACTGGTCATCAAACAGGGTACCAGTACAAATTATTTGAAACCAGGTGCAAAATGGACTGAGTTGGGCAGGAATAATGAAAGCAGTTTCTTAGTTCCTCTGAATCCAGCTCTTCAAGATTGGCATTAAATAACGCGGCTATAGTTGAACTTCTTTTTATATGACAATTATCTATTTCTACAAGATAAAGATAAGATATACATTTATATTTTAATATTTCATAAGAGATTTTACCAATGGGAGCCCTTAGAAGTAGTATTCCTTTCACAAGTCTCAGCAGCTCTCCTGTCCCAGTGAAGATTAGTTGTGGTTTTAAGAAGTGATCTCAAACAAACAAGAGGAAATTCCTCTGAATACCATTCTTTTGCTACCTATGCAGAGAAAAATCAACCACCTAGTAACTATGCATCTGAATTAATCAATTTAATACCTAATTACTATTTTTTTTGCTCCAGTCAGACTAGTGCATCTGTCACATGGACCAAAGTAAATAATCAGAAATCTTAAAAAAAATAAGGTCAAGGCACTACAAATAACTCTGAAAGGCTCAATTCATCCCATAACACACAGTTTTTACAACCACCAGTCAACTTATATGTCCCAATCACCAGAGCAGTCACATTGGGCCAGGTCAACAGTAGCTCTTGCCCAGTTCCTACAAGAACATTGTTAACATGAGCCTATTCCTGAACCCCCAAACCTTTCTTAGCAGAAACAAAGGGAAGCAGGCATTGTATGCATGTCTTGGTGGATGCTTGAGAAGATGAACTTGCATCAAAATTATGAATGAAGTGGAAGGAGATGTGAGATAAAAAGCTTTTGCGTATCTGGAAGTAAACGTACTTTTCTTCAGAAAAAGCAGTGACCAGTAGCAAGTATCTGAGACAGGGAGAACAGAGCAAACTATGACCCTTTTCTGATGCAGCGAGCTACAGACAGGAAAAGTTGTTGCATCATCATAAAATACTAAGCAGCAATCAGGAACTTTACATGTCTTTGGAAGCTTCTGTTTGGATGGCACCTAGAACAGCATTGTGGAGATGATGAGGCTCTGGTGTCACATAGAAGGACAAATCTGAATGCACCAAAAGCTTCAAGGCGTCCAGACATAGTTTTTGTTCTGTATCCTACATGATAGGATATCCTTTAGTTATCAAGATGAGCTAAAATCTTCATTGTGATATTTAAAAATCAACTGGAATCATACCACTGATTACAGTAGGGTCACACCTCACTTTGTTTCTGTTTGATTTTTGGCTTGGGATTGGGTTTTTTTGTTTTTAATTCCATCATCTTCTATCCTTTTCATTCTTTCAGCATTGTTTAGAGGACCATCAAGCCATCTTTTTCACGCTAGGTAGCCTGGAAAGCTGAAGAAAAAAAGATTATAACTAGAAATTCTTCTGCCAACTGATTTAAGGCAAATAAAGTAATTTAGTTTTCAGATTTTGCATGAAGTGGGTTGGTTTCAATCTGCAAGTCCCATTCACTCAACTTTGCAGTTATGAAAAGCATTTCTAGTGCCATATTCTGTATTCTTTGCTCTGATGAACACTACCCAAGGAATACTAATTAGAGTGTTTAAGGAGTAAGGTAAGTAAGGCTGGCAGAGTCTGAGCTTTTATTTACTCTGTGTTATCTCTGTCCAAATGTTCAAAGCAATATGGGTGGTGACTGATTCATGAGTTAAATTCAAAACAGCATGCGTGTACAAAAGGCTGCCAAGTTTCTCGTATATATTGCTATTTGTGAGAAGCTCTGCACAGACAAAAACAATCAACCATTTTCTTAATTTCATTTTATATCTTTATTCCCATTTAAGTATTAACAATAATCCAAAAGACCATTTAAATTTTCTTTGGATACACAATACTATTAATCACAGTCCAGTTGTGGTTTTTTTTACTGCAGTTCTAGTATTTCATGATCTGTTTTAGTAGTTCTGTTGGTGTATTTGCTTCCAGCAAAACAGATTTTTAGTGTTTGTAGATTATTTAAAAAGATTGTAAAAGATAAAAAAACCTCATAATGCAACAACTATTAGTACATTAATAAAGCTTATTAACTTCCATTTAAGATTAGTACTAAATACGTTTGATGACTTGAAACTCACTTTTTGTTGTGCGCTGTGTGCTCTCTTTTCACAGCCATGATATATTTTTTCATTACAGCAGTTCATTGCAGTAACATTTTTAATTGGATTGAAATCTTTTTAGGAGAATGAGGTAAGTAAAACAGACCTACAAAGTAAAACGTTCTGTTTAAGAAAATGATAAGTTAAACACAAGCCCATGTTAAGACAGTATCACAATGTATAAATTAGATTGGACAGAAAACAGGAAGGATTTTCTAAATTCACTTGATTTTTATTTGGGGAAAACACATCACAGATTGTATTTTAGTCTTCAAGTGATGAAGAATCACAAAATCCATTCAGAGAGACATCTTTCATCACGTCTTTTAAAAGCCTGAGACAAATTCCTTCATCAAATTTATTGATGTAAAAGTGAATTCAGAAAACTTATTTGTGAAAGCTGTTAAATTATGAATACTAATAATAAATTCTTTAGTTCCTCATTTATTTGTGTACTTTGCATATGAACAGGCATTCATATATATATGAATAAAATACGCCCATTGTATAGCCATACACAGAGCTAATATGAATGCTTATGTTGTACAATGTCAGAAAAGGACAAATTATTAATCAAAGTAGAGAGGAGAGAGAAGCAAAGAAGAAAGCAGATGATGCATGAGAACTTTGTTAATTGTCCTAGGATTACTTCTGTGTGGAAGAAAATGTGTGCTTTGGATACAGAAGATTCAGCTAACAACTCTATCATGCAATGAAGGATGTTTGGATCAACATCAGCTTCTAAAAGGGCTTTAAAATAGAGGTATAGTCAGATGAAGGGAAGGAAGAAGGGGACCAAGTGAAGATCATGCTATCCTAAGTTTTGTCTGAGCACCAGTAAGAGTGGAACATGGTGCAACTCAAGGGGAGGAATGCTGTTTTCAGAGGGAAACCTCCTGAACTCCCATGGCTCTTGCTAGGGACAGACTGAATAGGGGACTCACTGGACACTTCTGGTGGGGATACTCCTCTGAAGCCTTATTCCATTCATGGCAGGTATGTAAGACATTAACCTACTCCCTTCACAAGTTGCAGGAGAGCTGGAATTCCTGAGTCTGACGTGTAGGGAGGGACAGGTGTTTTCAGGGGCTGTCCTTTTGTATTGCTTTTAGTGGTTGTGATAACCTGGAGATACTCCACATCATAATAACCATTCACCATTTCACCTTCCTGTCCCGACTTTCCACACTTGACTATCAATGTAGAGTATATTTGAACTCATAGCATGCAGTTCTCTTCCCTACTATTTAATACATATATATGCTAACCAGCAAGAGATGAAAATTGTATTCTTGTAGATAAGCTAACAGAATCTTCCTGTTTCTCCCTGACATACAGATTGGGTTGTGAAACAATTTTTTTCCTATCTTAACCCTTTTCTCTTCCTTTAAGCATGCATAGGCACATACATGCATATATGTACACACACGTGCAGACACAAAGAGTATGTGTAATACAGTAAGTGGAGCTACTGGAGCTAGTGCTGAATGATGTCAAATGGGCACTGGAAGGAGTGTAGCATCAAGGAGTGCTACAGCCAGAGCACACTGCATCTGGAAATTCAGGGCTTAGCACCTCCTTGTCCCCATGCACATCTTTTCTTTGATTTGAAGTTACCTTCAATTCCATGGAGGACAGGGACCTGACCCTTCAAACAGTTATTGCAGTGTGCACTTCTGTTGATGTCAGGAAGGCTATAATGCATAACGAACTCTACCTTCACTAACAGGTATAGCAGCAATTTGAAAATAATTTCATATAAAGAAAACAAGCTGTGCTTTAGGATTATTTTATCTTAAATAAAATTTAATTCATGCAGTCCTAGAGCACAACACACATACATGGCTTAAAGACAATTCTGCATGAATGCTTTGGTGTCCTCTGTGCACCTTTTAAAATGATCAGTACCTCACAAAAACGTTTCAGTGCCATTCCTCACAGTATGTATCCAGAGTATCTCAAAATGCTTTTGTGCTTCATTTTACACTTTATGCATAGTATCAGACTTGCATTTTAAGTATCAAAAATATGCTGTTAAAAGATTTCAATAGTAAATGTCATAAATCCAGAGTTTTCATCAAAGAGTAAAATGATTCAAGACCTTTGGTGAATGAATGATGAAAAAGAAACATTTCCAAAAGCTACAGATGATTTATGGCCTTATGCCACCAATAGCTGGCCAATCAGCTCTGGGTTTCTGTCCTTTATTAATGCCATGATAAGAGCAGCAGCAGAATTTACTGTCTCCTGAAGCAGCAAATGGTCCTGGGGAGAAAAAAAAAAAAAAGGGGAGCAGAGAAGACAATATGTTAACCAAAGTGGAAAAAGTAAACATTTAAAATAAATTTTACAATATGCAAAATTACCACGATTGTTGAAAAAAAATCCACAACATTTATTTGTACTTATCAGAAGAAGAACTTCTAAAACTTAATATTTTAAAGAAACACAGTTTCATAGTAATATGTATTTTCCAATCTCCATGATGATTCTAAAAGCAAAATTATTTTTTAAAAAGGAATAGATTTTAACTGCTAGAATTAATGCTGCCAATCCAGCAACCTCCAAAACAGAAGCTTCATTCTGTCACTTGCTTCCTAAAAAGGTAGTAAAAAATTTGGGTTTGAAAACACTGGGATAAAATGGAGGATTTAACTAAGTAGCATAGTTAAAGACCTGTAACTTTAAACATCTACTGAATCCCATCCATAGTCTACAAACTACGTAAACTCAAAAAGGCACTGGGACTTCAGTAGTGTAGGCCGATCTTTGTAGCAAATAACTTTAAAAAGTAGTCTGGTTTTGATAGGCAAGTATAGAAACCAACACAGGAAGAAGTAATAAAATGAGACTTTGATTCTGTGCTTCTAACTGAGCACTCCAGCTCACAGCTGAAAGAGTTCTTTGTCTAATTGCCAAGTTCTCTTAATTGTATTGACTATAAAGCGTTGGCCTCTTGGTACCAGTAACATTTTCATTTGTGCACTGGAAAAATATCAATAGGTGTAACCAGGCACAGACACATCCCTGAAGAGACAAATAAGAGGGAACAAATTCTGTGAAGCAACAGAGAAAAAGAAAGGTCTACAAAACTCTATGGACATTGTAGAAGAGTTTCAAATACAGAAGGGGAGCTACAAAGAGAAAGAGCTGTTCTCCAGAGCCATGATGGATAAAACTGGAAGCAATAGGCTTAAGGGAACTTAAACTTGGATACAAGAAGTCAGGAAAGTTGTTTTAATGGATTATTGGACAGATCAAGGAAACGCATCATTAGGGTCCTGTAACATGAAACCCGTGTACACGTACTGCAGGTCCAGCTTCCTGCCTGGGGCAGGAGGATGGGGCACTCTGATTCTGTGTATTTTCACCACTATTTTCCTAAGATACAGCATCAAGGAAGAATTTGTAGAAGACATTTAAGAAATATAAATTAATGGAAAAAGAGGAAACAGTTTCAACAACTTATACAAAAACATAACATTAAAAACTGCTTTTTAAGGAACAAGGCTACTGCTAAAAAGACCTACCTATTCAGCTAGCACAGAGGGGAGCTGAAGACTAAGAAGCTGGGGTTGAAGGAAAAACTGAAAGGGAAAAGGTGTCCCTGGAACACTCTCTATTTTGGAGCGGGTTCAGAGGAGGACCACAAAAATGATCAGAGGGCTGGAACACCTCTCCTATGAAGAAAGGCTGAAAGTGTTGGGGTTGTTCAGCCTGGAGAAGAGAAGGCTCCAGGGAGACCTTACTGCAGCCTTCCAGTACTTAAAGGGGGCCTAGAAGAAAGATGGGGACGGACTTTAGCTGGGCCTGTTGCGACAGAACAAGGGGCAATGGTTTTAATTTAAAAGAGGGTAGATGTAGACTGGATATAAGGAAGATATTTTTTACACTGAGGGTGGTGAAATACCGGAACACGTTGCCCAGAGAGGTGGTAGATGCTCCATTCCTGGAAATGTTCTAGGTCAGGTTGGATGAGGCTCTGAGCAACCTGATATAGTTGAAAATTACCCTGCTCATTGCAGAGGGCTTGGACTAGATGACCTTTAAAGGTCCTTTCCAACCCAAACTATTCTATGATAATGCTATTAACTTTGTGCTTTATGTAAATGACATGATACATGCCAGAGAGGTAAATGGATAGAAATAGAAATAGTGAGTTTATACCTGATTCTTTTATCATTCCTGGAAAAATGATATTTGTATTTGACTAGAATTTTGTCCTCAAAAATCAGTAAGTAAGGTGTTACAAAAACACGCCACAAAAGATTACACTCCTCACAAATTCAAGCTATATATTCTGAAGTGCAGAAAATTATTTTTCAGTGTTCTAAAAAAATTCTTGTTGAGTAAAAATGTTCACCACAGTTTTGCCTTGTGTTTCATGAGTGACACCTCCCACTCAGTTGAGCAAGAGTGCAGAAGCGTGTACTCAGGTCCTGCTCCTCCAGTGCCTTTTGTCAGGAACCAAGGGTGCAAGGAGGAACTCTGAATCCACTACTCCTATTTGGTAGGGCTTTCACTCCCTCCTTTCCCATGGGTATAAACTACCGTGTAATGTACAAGAAGAGCAGAAGCGATGTGCACACACTCACTCAGATGGCAAACACTGCAGTCGCTTTTAAGATCCAGCAGCACATTTCTTGCTGTTCAGCAATGCTGATCTCTTTGTGCCCCTCATCGCTTTTTGTTTGTCTCAAAAAACACTTCACAATTACAGACACTGTTTCCCAAATGGGCTTCCAGCCATATCTGAAGTTGGATGGAGGTCTGGTTTTTTTTTTTTCCATTTCACAAAAAAAAAAAAAAAAAAAGGTACACCTGGCCAGGAATGCTCTTAATGTTTCTCCCAATAAATCTTTCCGCATCCTCTGTTGGTTACTGGATTGAGTACACATTCCTTTACAGTAATAAATCATTTAAGTTTTTGAACATAAAAGGAAGCAAGAGAAAGAAATTTAACTTTCACGGGAGAGATTGAAAGTG
Organism: Brachypteracias leptosomus; assembly: GCA_013401335.1. Taxonomy (NCBI): domain Eukaryota; kingdom Metazoa; phylum Chordata; class Aves; order Coraciiformes; family Brachypteraciidae; genus Brachypteracias; species Brachypteracias leptosomus. The sequence continues at coordinate 55,696 of VYZX01005635.1, forward strand.
ACACCGTAAGATTCTTTGAGACTGAAAAAAGCTTTTTCTAAAGCTAAACCTAAGGCTTTAGTGCTAATTTCCATGTTCTGAAGGAAAGCAACAAAACTATGAGTAGTATCTGTAATGCACAGCAACATGCACAGAAACCTGCATGCAGAAGTGGTCTGTAAACCACACTGAAATCAATGGGTGAATTCCCATTTGTTCAAAAAGATCAACACAAGCAAGCAGCACGAATTGAAAAGCATTTGCAAGTTTTACAATTACTTCACTTCTAATAACTTGATTATTAATATTATTATTGTAACTATTCAGGAAACCTACTTGTTCCTGTCTGTTTTAGAATTAATCAATACAATGGCAGAAACAATGAACCACCAGATGGGACTGGCCCCTGTGCAGGGTTAGTGCCAGTAAGTCTGTTTTTAGAAAACAACCAGAAGTGTATTGTTTAAGTGTATTCTTTCTCATTTTAAGATTAAAAATTTAATAGAAAAGATATTCCTAATTTTATACAGTTACAGTTGATGGCTAAATGACATCGTGAAACATGTATTGAAGCTTTCAACAGGGCAATCCTTTCAAGTATTTATGATAGGGGTTGCTAATTCCTAGATTTATGCTGTTGCCCCTTGCTGGTAACACTGTCTCAGTCTGATCTCAAGGTCACTTATTCATTGAGCGGTGTCCAACACCTGGGCCTATAAGCCAGGCCCCAAGAGCAGGAGAAATCAGCACCACAGAAGTCAAGTATGTGCCAATTTTAACTTCCTTTATGCTCACAGCCACAGTCTTACTGGAAAGAAGTAGTAAATAACACGAAGAACTGGGCTTTTCAAGGAATTTCAAAATCATTGTATATCCTGCATCTTTCTGAGAATCAAAACTTGCCCTTACGCTAGGGATCATTACTGTAGTAGCTGATGGTCACAGTCTGTGCATCATTTATAACTTTGTTGATCATTTCTAGTCCTTATTATCATGAAGGAGAGAACAGAAAAAGAAATTCTAGCAACTGAAAGAGAACACAGCGTTCAAATTGTAGCCATAATGCTGACTGACATAATGGTTAGGTTATATCTTAAGTATTCTTTCCTCTCCTCTGAATCCTGCTGGGAATTTATTTCATTTCAGGCCATTGCTGTGCACATAAGCGGATATTTTCAAAGTGCACAATGACACATAGCTTCTTCCTAAGCAGTTACATGTAATTTGGATGCCAGCAGTGTTTATGAAGAATATTAAAAAGAATTAAAATGACAGAATTCAACACCAACCCAGGAAAGAAGAAGAATCTTGTGGGTCTCTATTAATTTAAAGTTAAACAAATAATTGAATACTTCAAGTCCCATGGCTATACCCTTAAAACACTCATGTTTTTGACACTGCCATGTTATTTCTGGCAGCAGTGCTGATTACAGCTGATAGTGCCTACAGGGAGGCTTCAATAAGGATGCCAGGACAAATTTAACTTACCACACCTAACTCCACTGCACATACAGGCCTCTGATCCCTTTTTCTATTCAGTGGAATAGCACTAAATCTTTCAAAAACCTCATTATCAGTTGCAGGAAGTCAAATAATCAAGCAGAACCAGGTCTCCACATGTCTAATTGCTTGATGTGTTTGCATATATTGAAACCATGATAAAAAACAGGATGCAAGAACAGAGCGATCAATACCAATCCCCATGGAGCCCATGAGAGCTCTCGCACGTTATTGCCCACCCACTGCTCAGCATCGGAATTCCAAGCAGGGAACAGACTTTGGCATACACACCAGTCACCGAGCGCACACACCAGTCACCGAGCACACACATCAGTCACCCGGTGCACACACCAGTCACTGAGCACACACACCAGTCACCCAGTGCACACACCAGTCACTGAGCGCGCTCACCAGTGCACGCACTGGCCGGATGAAACTTGAATAGCTCTTTTCCTTATCAACAAAATCCTTAAAAAAGATTGTGACCTTTAAATAAGACTCAGGGGCAGTAACGAATTTAATGGATTAATGACTGAGGTTCCACATGATCAACTGGTGTGCCATGATCCCCCCTAGACCATTGTGATATTCACTGTCTATTCATTTTATCCAGTTGCCTTAAATGAGCTGCTTGTAAAAAAGAAAACCCAAAACCCTCTAACATTTCTTGGCCATTAGTAAATAGAATTTTTTATTGTTTGAACAGATGATTAACTACATTTATAAGCTAAAACCAAAACTTTTACCACTTTATATTTATGTACTTTGGAAAAGAAAGTACTCAGAAACACTGCCAACCTTATAAACCATAAATCCACATAACAGCACTTTGATTCCAAAATAAAATATCCACTTTGTCTGTTATTAAATAGTAAAAATATTCCAACATAACCATATTGTGTGATGGTTGTAATTCATACTCAGAATTTATTTGATGTAGAGTTACTGACTGCAGGGGTTTTCTGGTCTGCAGAATAAGACTGGGAATGGCTACAGGGACAGAGTTAAAGCTGTGTTTAGAACATGCAATCTGATATTTCACAAATGTGCATTTATTTAAGAAACTGTGAGGATATCTGAATATTTACTGACATTCTCCCAACGATTAATTTCCTTGCTTCAATCTGTTTAGGATTTATTTTTTTTTCCCCCAGCTGGAACTTACATACATGCATTTCAATTTACATATGTATTAGTTCAGTTTAAGTATAGCTTGAAAAACACACGCTACCCTTTTTAGCTCAAATGAAATCACCTCTGCAGGTATTACCTCTACCTTATACTGCATCCCTCCAGAAGAATAAAACATCTGTGTTCTGTTACTTGCACTCTGTTTTGCTGTAATATTATTTGACTTTCCATTTAGTACAGTTTTTAAAACTGAATAGAATTGTAATGTTAGTCCTGATAATATGGTTGACAGGAAACCTGAAAACGTGATTTAAAGATGCAGCTGAGCTCAGGGAACATCGACATCAACAGGGGTACGGTACGGCTCAGGACCGGGAAGAAGGGCCAGGACATGGCTGGCGTGCCTCTGCCCTTGCTGTTCCATTGTAAGCCCACTCCCTGGCAGTTTTGGCTCCTGCCAGCTAACATGCTCTTAGACAATGGCTGGGCATGTTTCAGGGGACAGCACAGGCCAAGGACTGCTCCCAGGGGACAGGCTGAATGAGGCCACCCTCTTTTGGGAAAGGAGAACATAGCCACATGGACATGCGGCATGCTGTGCCTTTTAGTCCTAGGACAAGACAACCACCCCTGGCCTGTTTTACTTACCAGTATAGATGTAGCCTAAGTATGCTGGGAAGTGACAGCTGAGCCTCTCTCTCCCTACCCAAATACACCAAGAATATATAGAACGATGATCAAATAATCCCCACCCTAGAATGAAGCACAAATCCCTTGTAGCTACCACACAAACACAGTCATTAAATAAAAGATTAACTGCTCTACGGACGCTTTTCCCACCAAAACAGAGAAAGAGAGAGAGATGACCCACACCCCAGGACAGCACTGGTGCTGCGTTGCACATTCCTGCCACCTTACAGGAAAAGGCTGGAACCAGCAGCAGGACTGGGTGATGGGGCATGCCCATGGCTCCCTTCCCCAGGGGGGCCTTGGGTGTACACTGGGCACATCACAAGGCATAAGTGGAAGAGAAAAGGGTTGAAATAATCTGTGCTCTGGCAGGCATCTTGCAAAAGGCTATGTTGGCAGTACAACAGGAGCTGCTGCTCATTTAAAACTCCACAGGATGCTGCAATTTATACTAAAGGTATACCAGGTGCCTCCAAAACTTGCCTGGTGTCACATACTGACTGTTTTATTTACACTCAGAGAAACAGAGTAGAGAATCTAGTCTCAAAACCATCAATACTTTAAATTTTCTTCTTTAATTAATATTTTTCATTTACAAAGATGATCTAAAGAGGAACTGAGGTTCTTCCACTACTAGAAATCAATCGTATAACATGGTTTGGTGTTTAATTTCACCATGACGAATTCTCTGGTGAATTCCTGAAGAAGCACTTTTTCCTTCTCAAGATTATGTACTGGCATGCATCTCCATACTAAAGCAACCTCCATTTCTGTGACAGAACAAATTAACCTGAAGTCTCCTTTCTTCTTAAGATGCTTCCACATTTTTGAATCCATGTGCCAAAGAATCTATTGATAAGTGACATCTCATACATAATATCAATGCAGCACTTTACCTCAATAAGAAGAGAGCTATGCAGATCATTCTAAAAGACAAGAAAACTATTTCTCTGAATGCTTTTAGTATATTTTAGTTTCCTTTCAAATAATACATAATCAAGCTAGCATTTGAGTTCAGATAGGTAGCTGGGTTCAAAATTACTCCCCAAGTTTCATAATTGAACCTCTGTATACACAGCTTTGCTTCCTTTCTGAGCTAAGAAAATGTAATCAATGCTTCATTAGTGGATACCACTCAGAATAGAAATAATTTAGAAATCTAGATACTTGGGATGCAATGAGGATTGAGAAAAGAGATGAGTCACACTGTGAGAACCAAACTGCCACTGTGCTAATGGAGCCTAGCAGACCTCTTAGTTAATGAACTCTGATAGATCTGAGTTAATTCCCTGCAGTTAAACAGTTGTACATCCACGCCACAATCAACCCAAACCTGGATAAATTGTGCATAAACATGTGATGCTGTACTGTATTCTCCTTCTGTACAATTGATCAACCATGCTTCTTACAGTTTCTCATAAGAAAATGGAGAGCCATCAAAATTTAAGATGACTGTGTGGATATACAGGATTTTAAATCTTCTGGAGTCTGTAAGGATTATGTCCTTAAATGCTATTGTATGTACCTTTCCACCTAAGATTCATAGGTTTAAAGCTGAAGGTAAACATCATTCTTTTATTAAAAACAACAACAACAACAAAAAAGGCAGCTCAAAGTAACAAACAAAACCCAAATAGGATTAATTCCTTTCTCTAGCATGAACAGATTAGACAGAATTCCCCTAAATCAGCAGTTTTCAAACAGCTCCAGTACCTACATGTCCAGCAGCATGTAGGTGACCAGGGTTCAGTTCCCTTCTTTGTGTGAGGTGGTTAATCCACCCCACAGCTCACACTTTTTTTAGACTTGTGTTAAAAATCCTGTGAGGGAATACCCATTCTATGTACAGTTGTTGTATCACAACAGAAGGATAACAAGACTCCAGCCTAGATGCTAGTCCAGATGCCTGGTAAGCAAGCAAAAATTCTATTCTAACTTTTGTTCCAAAAGCTTGTTCTTTTGATGTAAAATAGACAAAGGGTGTTTGGAACAGACGTGAGTTTGGTGGCAATAACTCTGTTATCTGCAGACCTAGGCTTTATATTTCCTTGGGTTTTGGGTTTTTTTTCAAACCTGTAAGAAAAAAAATCGTTAATGTGAACAGACTGAATAATCAGTAGAAACTCCTGGACCAGGAAATTGTCTGAAGAGTTTGTTATAAAAAGCATTTTCAGCACATTCAGTCATTGCAGCTTAAGCAAAAGGTTTCATTCAGCACCTATCACTACCTAAGCTACTGGCAAGAGTGAGGAGCACAACTGTCTGTCAACTATCTCTCCTTCTAAGTTGTTCAAAAAGCTACCTAATGCTTGAGCTAGCGGCCAGTTCTGCCACCTGTATGGGACTAGTACCAAAATACTGGCAGAAATAAACCAGTTAACAGATGTGGTTGTCTTCAAAAGTATATTACGTGTTTGAGGTTTCTTAGAGGTGGTCTCTTAATACAGTATATTACCAAATAAGACTATAATATGAAATATATTCATGTTAATATATGTTACTGCACTACCTACAGACCCTATGAGGTATCACTCTGGTAACCTTATAAAATACACCATAAGGGTTTTTAGGGGGAAGGAAAAAAATTTTCTCTCTATCAGTATAGGAAAAATGAAATGCTCCTGAGGCACAGGAGACTTGCTTTCTTCTCTGACAACCAGCATTGCACGCTGCTGAAAATCCAAGATTGGGCTGAAGTTGAGTGAAGCTATGGCAAGCCTTTCCTCGGTTTCAGAAAGCTTAGGATCAATCCCGTAGCACTAACAAATTCACGTAGGAGTGGGATTTCAGCCTTCCACGCAGCAGCAGCTTATAATAGCGCTTCTCCCAGCTGTGTGTGTGGTGGATCCTCTGCTGCCTGTTCCACTGTGAGAGTCTATAAATACTTCAATGGGCTGTGGTGTTGAGCTTTGCAGGTGGCCAGGAATACATACAGCAGACCCACCACACGCACACACAAAATGGGTTAAGTAGTGCTGGCCTCCTGCAAAACGTAACACTCCAATCATGCAAATCACTCACAGACTGTTGCAGTAGAGCAGGCACCAAGCAAGGCGGAGCAGCTCCGGATCACATATGACTGCATTTGACACATGAGGCTAGCAGCAGAGTGAAAGCAGTTCAGCCCAGTTTAGCTGATCTTCTCCTATCATAAACTCAGCAATACAGCACCTTCAAGCTCAGTCACACTCAATGACTAGCCCCAGCCAACAGTAAGCAGAAAGGCAAAAATGCGTATGTAGGTAAGATGGGAGAGAAGTGGTGTGGAAACAAGCTATGAGAAAGGGGAAAGGAAGAAATGGCAGAGGTAAAAATATTAAGTATACAACTATCTCAACCCTCAAAATACAAAATGACATGCCATTGCTAAAGATCAAGAGTGATTACATCAATGCCAGAGGCTCTATCTGAAAAGAAATCTTCAAAGAACCAAGTAGGACATTCCTACCCAGTGAGATCTGAGGTCATTAGTGTAACCATAAAAAAAATACCACATATCTGAATGTTTCTCTCTGCTTTTAGAGCACTATGCCATCCTTACTCAGGATCTGACAAAATCAACCTAATGGGGACAGAAAAAACAATACAGCACCTCACATCAACTTCCAGCAAGTGCAAAAAGCACATATTTTATGGTAAATTTAACACAGTATATTTTGATGTTACGGGATTTTCCTTTCTGTCCCATATCACACTGACAACATGGATTGGTTGTTGCACTTTTCAAGAAAACAAATTAACACAGTAGTTTGCAAGCATCTAAGTTGCTAATACGCGGTGCAAGACATGAAACGCTTCAGCTATCACAGGCTACAGATTTTGCATACAGATGTGCAGGAGCAGTTTCATATAACTTCTGACATACAGTCTGTGACTGTGATTCTCAGTGTTATAGAGAGAGACTGGGCAACTTTTAATTAGTGATCATAACAAAATGCGAAGGTCTTTGGAAAGAATGAGTGATGCATTTGAATCTCCTGGGAGATGCTTAAAATCAGTAGAGAGGAAATGTGAGCAATTTTTCCATTCTCTCAGCATAAAGCGCACTTTTCTCCCCTCATACAGGTGCTAACTTTATATGGAATGTTATGCATAATAGACATCCAGCTCTCCAAAATAAGAATAGGAAAGCTTCCATCCATTTCAATGTGAGTGTTCTGTTTAGTCATTAAAATCTTCATTATACAACACCTACAGACTGAATAATCTGAAATACAAGCACATGGCTGCAGTAACTAATTGATTGGAAACATTCCTCTTGATTACAGATTATTTATTTGAGATAGTTCAGAGGAAAATCTGTATAGTTTTGTAAATAACAAAATTTAAAATTCTCCTTTGGGGAAAGAAGAAAACAAAACCCAAGAAATTCTGAGGGGCAAAGTATGCATACACATGTGCTGGGCTATTGTTCACATCCCAGGCTTGTGGCTTCCAAACTTTTACGATGATAATATTGTTCAGTGGGGTAAAGGCCACATTCCAATCTTGGTTACAGAAATACAAACCAAAGTAACCACAGTATTAGGAGCTCAGTCACTCTGCAGTTGTAGACAATGAAATTTTGCTACAGAAGACCTAACACATAACTGTTTTTAAACCATTCTCTCAAAATTTCAAAAGCAGCTTTAAAGTAACTCAAATGTCAATGATTTGGGCAGTGAGACACAGTGAGAGGGAGTAGCTGTCTAGAAGCTCCTTGTTAAGCATTTGATACCACAGATTTCCCTAATTTGATACTCTTAATTGGATGTAGCTTGTTGCTTGCAAGTGGCTCTCAAGTTGCATCATCTCATCATTCTGTGAGGAGGGACTGATTGCAGAATAAATCCTAAAAACTTCATGTTTAAGTTACACACTGGAAACTGAAAACATCCTTGAATCACACCTTAACATTTAAAATTCAATGTCCATCCTACATCTTTCATCTCATCACTCAAATTCTACTTCTTTTACCACATCTGTGTGATGTTTAGTCATAGTTTATGTCCCATCTTTTACTTCTTTCCCTTAGCCTACAGCTAAGAGTCTACAGCCAACTGGAAGACAGAAAAATATAAATTCCTTACAATTCAAGACTTTTATGTAAGGCCAAGCCAGTCTACTTTCCCTCAAAAATAAAAATACCAGACTGATGAAGAAGTATCCAGAAATGAGACAAAAAGTTACAAGGACATGAGGTGACATCTCTCCTTGGAGTAAGAGAGGAGGAGAGAAGTCAGCAGGGGAAAACCAAGTTATAACTCAAATTATTAATAAAGATTCCTTCCCTTTGTCTCTCACACCAACATGATGTTTTAATATGTGAATTTTGTGGTAATTCTGATTGCTCTCAACAGCCGTTTGCACAGAACACAGACTCGTTTCCTACTCCAAAGCAGTCCTCACACGGTGAATGTAATAAGCAGGAAACGAACTTGCATTTCTTGCAAGCATGAAAAATTCTTGGGCAAAGGAGCTCTAAACCAAGTACACTCAAATATATTCAAAACTGTTGTGCCTCTGTCTACGGTTTTCTGTCAGGTATGTTGCCCACACAATGTTTACCTACACACTTAAGACTGGATAGCTGTGGTGGGCTTACCTTGGCTGGGCACCAGGTGCCCACCAAGCTCTTCTATCACTCCCCCCCAATCTCCGTCAGCAGGGCAAGCGGGGAGAGAATAACATGGAAAGAACCTGTGGATTCTGACAAAAGCAGTTTAATGAAGAGCAGAAAGCAAGGGCATGCACACGAAGCAAAGCAAACAGAGCTGTTATTCTCTACTTCCCATCCGCAGGCGGTGTCGGGCCTGTCCCGGGAAGCAGGGCTCCAGAACATGGAGCAGTTGCTTGGAGGACAGGCATCTTCCAAACGAATGTTCCCTCTGTCCTCCTCCTGCCCTCTCCCTTTATAATTGAGCTGATGTCATATGGTATGGAATATCCTGTTGGTCAGTTCAGGTCAGCTGTCTGGATTGTATCCCCCCACAGATAGTGACCCCATTTCCCACTGGGGGGCATGTTGGAAAGGGCCTTGGTGCTGTGTGAGCACTGCTGGTCACAACACGGGTGTGTTATCAACACCTTTCTAGCTCTCAGCACTGCACCATGAGGGCTGCTATAGGGAAAATCTGCTCAGCCAGACCCCCTACAACAGTTTATCTGAGCAACACCCTAGGGCATGAACTGAACGAATCCCTATCCATTATGCATAAGAAAGTTTCTAAAAGCATTGATCTGCACTCTCACTTTCTCTGTTCTCTATTTATTTGTCCTTAGTTCATAGCCTAAATCCAGTGCAACTACAGCATTTGCCCTTGCTACAGTTTTCAGCTAAGCAATGGAGGAAGCATACAAATTTTGAAAAATTAATCCTAGAGGAAAAATGGTTCTTGAAGTCCGGTGTGAGCAGAGGCACCAGGTTCAGAAAGCAGCAATAAAGAGCCCATGTCTAGTCCAACAAATGGGGCAGAGACAAATCATAAAACCACACAGAAAACAGTGTGGCAAAATGCTTTGTTTTCACTGAGTGGCTGAGAGGAATGGTGAGCACCAGACACATTCCAGGGAGGTGTGGATGGTAGTAACAGATGGACAGGGCTGAGGAGTATAGCACAATTTCTAAAGATACAATTGGAATGTCCTCAAGCCGGCTAACTTGCTAGCAGTATGACTGGAAGAGCACAAAATATCACCATGGACTAATCACACATGCACTCACTTTCTCAGCTGGTTTTGCAGCACCAAGCTAGCTGATCTGAGTCTGGGTCCCCAACTGCTTACTGGTTTAATCAGTAGATAGTGGCAGGAGAGTCTCCTCCCTGTGATTCAGGCTGGGAAGGGAATTTGTGCTTGGCATTGCCCCGACCCAGGTGCAGGACCTTCCATTTGGCCTTGTTGAACTTCATGAGATTGGCATGAGCCCACCTCTGCAGCCTGTCAAGGTCCCTGTGGATGGCATCCCTTCCCTCCAGTGTGTCAACCACACCACACAGCTTGGTGTTGTCCACAAACTTGCTGGGGGTGCACTGAATGACACTGTCCATGTCACCAACAAAGATGTTAACAGGACCGGTCCCAGGTCTGAGCCCTGAGGAACACTACTCATTATTGATCTCTGCTTGGACATTGAGTCATTGATCACAACTCTTTGAGTGTGATCATTCAGCCAATTCTTTAACCATCAAGTGGTCCATCCATCAAATCCATGTCTTTGCAATTTAGAGACCAGGATGTTGTGTGGGACAGTGTCAAAGGCTTTGCTCAAGTCCAGGTAGATGACAGCAGTTGCCCTTCTGTTTCCAGCGATGCTGTTATTCCATCGTAAAAGGCCATCAGATTTGTCAGGCAAGACTTGCCCTTGGTGAAGCCATGTTGGTTGCCAGCAGTCACCTCATTTTCCATGTGCCTTAGCAGAACCTTCAGGAGGATCTGCTCCATGATCTTGCCAGCCACAGGGGGGAGACTGACGAGCCTGTAGCTGCCCAGGTCTTCCTTTTTTCCCTTTTTGAAAATGGGGGTGATGTTCCCCCTTTCCCAGCTTGGTGGCACCTCACCAAACCGCCATGAGTTTTCAAATACAATGGAAAGTGGCTTGGGAACTTGGTGTGCCAACTCCCTCAGGACCCACAGATGGATCTCGTCAGGTCCCATGGACTTGTGCACCTTCAGGTTCTTTAGATGGTCTCAAACCTGATCTTCACTTACAGGGGGCAGATCTTCCTTCTCTCAGCCCCTGCTTTTGCCTTCCATAACTTGGGCGTTGTGACTAGATTCTCATTTTCTTTTAGGCTATGAAAATCCAGCTACACCACAAAGATAGAGCTCACAGATGTTCTCTTACATAAAAACAGGGTTTGCCAAGACAGGCTTCTCTTTCTTTCTGCCAGCTAGTATCGGCCCAAGCCATGTCACACAAGGGCCTGTCTATAGACAAAGACACTCAGAATGAAAATATACCCAAGTGATAAAACTTTTGTAAAATAAAAAAAAAAAGATCATTTGGGGCTTTTAGAAAAATGGCCATTTAAAAAGAAAGAAATAGAATTAAAAGAAAAAATAAGTAAGATGAGTCTTGCTTTATCAGATCGATTATTTGTACTCCATATTTAATACATTAATTATTAATATATTTTGTTAGCTATGAACACATCTCTTTTTATGAGATTATCATTCAATGTTAAACTTATTCTTCAGGTATGTTGTAGCTTGAGTTGCATAACAGAAGAGTTTGTTTCACAGCCTTTAACACTTTCAATTAGATTGTTACCAAAGTTTCCTCTCCAAACATCCTGAGCTCATCTTGTGCCTACCTGCAACTTTAAATATGTCTCTGACTGTCTTCAAAGATAAGTGTTCCTAGTATCTTCTTGCAATAGGCATTTGATTAAGAAACTGTTTATGACAGTTTCCAAGGGCATGACTAAACATGATGTGTAAGAGTTTACCACATCATTCACTCCCCAGTTTAAAATTTGTGTCATCCAAGGTTGATTGAAATCAATGGGCTGAGAACAAGCGACCAGGGCTGTTTTCATGGTGATGGACACTAGTCTGCTTTGTAAGGAAGTGAAGTGCCATTCTTCTAAAACAGAAAGGGTAAAAGTGGTGATATTAGTGTCTTGCAGACTGCCTGTATGTGAAGTGTTTTTGTTTTTCAGCTTTCCCTAAAAAAGCTGAATATTCAACTAAATATTACTGTTGCCAATATTTTGAAGTGATGCAAGAACCATGATACTGGATAGTAAGTAAATATACGTATCACTTGCTAAAGTATTCTAAACTATTTCAAAATATGTTAATTGGTAATAATATTTAAAAGAAACTCAAGAATAATTTAGAGGGCTTAATAAAATTGTTGGATTATTTTCTGAATATAGCTGTCAGAAATGAAAGTAAGCAGAACACTAAGTTTTCAATCTGATAGTAATTTTGACAGCAGTTAATCATTACAGGAGCTGGACATAAGACTACAGAGGAATTTAAAATTTATTTTAAAAAGCCATTACATTTTTGTAAATGTTGTTATTACAATACAGTTTTTATGTTTAAGGGAAACACAGTAGCTTAATTTTGTTGGGTTCTGGTCTTGATACCCACAGCTACCAAGGAAATAACTCCCATGGAACGGTACAATTGCTCAAGTGAGAACACTGGATGGCACAGATAGCAATCTGAGCACCCACTGTGTGAGCCCAGCTATGACAGCTGGCAGAGCTGTTATGTCATAGATTTGTTTGGTCTAAAAGAAAAGGAATGTAGCTCTCTTTAAGCCTTATCCAGAATTAAAAACTACTTCAGCTGGTCAAATAACTTAGGTTTTAGTTAAGAATGAATTTCCTGATGCTTCAACTAGAAAGTGCAACTTTTACTCTTTCTCTGACTCAGTTTCTTCCAGCTTCAGTATTGTTTTCAAGTTCACAGCTGCATTGAGAACAGCAAGCATCTTTTTATATGGGCAATGATTTCACATTGTTCATGTCCTCAGCCTGTATTGATTAGATGAATGCATGGTTTGGCTTTTCATGGACATGTTTTAAAAGTTTCATCTGGACAAAAGAAGTAATCTCAAACTCCATTTCAACTAATTCCTCTCGACTCAGTATCTCTTTTGTCTTCAAACTGTATTCCCTTGTGCCTGCTCTTGGCCTCAGCTTTTACCCTGCATGCTCCACGTCCATAAATCTGCTGTCTATTCAGTAAGCAGAACTGTCTGCAGCAGTACATATGTGCCCCAGCCTCGTCTCTTAACACTCCTAGATGTCCTCAGTCACAATGTCTCCTTCACATTAACTAGTGAGATTAACTTTCTGTTATTTACTTGAAGTTTACTGTTAGGAACTTTTGCATTAAATACCCTTACATACACTCAAAGTGAAATTCCATTCTCCCAGTCAAACAAATCTATTCACAAACAGATCTACATGTTCCCTTCAAGGTCCATTAACAAAACACAGGCTGTCTTGTGCTTAAGACCGTCTGTGGACTTGCTCCAGCCCAAAGATGGGACTTAAAAATCCTTGTGCTCACAGTTACTGCTTTCTGATTATTTCCCACTGGTTTCCACATATCCTTTCCTTTAACCAGATCTGACGTTAGCAGAAAGGATGTCCTGGATTGTTTAGCCTAACCTTCATCTGAACAAGTATTCTTGTCTTCATGCCTCAGTTATTTTACTCTTCTTATAACACTGATGTGGCAGCACATATTTTTACATAATCTGTACAGCATAATACAAACATGTATTACAAAAAACCTGCCTTTCACTCCCCTGAGATTTTCAAATTATTTTTCAAATCTTTGCTCTCTTTACGATATCCTGGATAACATAAGCAACTAGTTCAGTTTTTCCCAAGAATCCAAAGCCTACACTGTCAAGGCAGACTTTGCTTTGATATAGAGACTCATTAGGTCCAAATCCAGTAGTGAAACCTTCCATAGTGGTAATACATATACAGCACAAGAGTATTATTTTGATTGATACTAGGATATAGGATACCTAACTAATTTTTTCCTTTTTTTTTTTTCCTCCTTTCAAAAGTTTTCAATACAATTTACAGAATTCTATTGGTAGGATGGAAATTTGAAGTGTCAACTTCAATTTTTGTGTATTTGTTTATGATCAATCTTAAAGCCACTAGAATTATCATAGAATCGTAGAATAGTTTCGGCTGGAAGAGACCTTCAAGATCGAGTCCAACCTTAGTCCTAGCCCTATCAACACCACTAAACCATGTCCCTAAGGGCAACATCACCCGTCTCTTAGACGGGTAGTTTAAACTTAGTTTGTTCGAACAAACTCAAAAGAAAAAATGTGGTTATATAAGACAGCAATAAATATCAATTAGGGGCGTTATTTAAAATTACTAATCAGGAAGCTTTTTCTCTCTAAAATTCACCTCAAATATTGGAAATAACCTATTTTTAAATGCAAAGCTCTTTTTTAAAATAAAATAATTAAGCCAAAATGATCTCTTCCAAAACATTTCTAGATTCACCCCATGTCTTAGGATGCACTTAGAGAAGTAATGCATTTAAAGAGCTTTGTATAGGAATCCTTGTTTCTGCAGCTATCATCATATTGAGTAAACAGATGTGGCAACCAAATTCATATTCTGCATTCAGTAAATGCCAGGAGCTCTAAAGCCAAATCACTCGGTAGAAGCAATCCTTTAAAGTGCTTAACTGATAATGTTCTGAGAAAGCTGTCATGGACCCTACAATTTTCTAAGTCATAGTGTTGGCCACTGTGATGTTACTTTCTGCTGGGACTTCAGCATGTGCTTAAAGGAACCAATATTGTATTTACACAATAGATAATACATAAACTGTAATAAGTTATGACAGGCATTGTATTTCAAGACAATTATAACTTGCCTCTAGTAGCTTTATAAGGCATGAGACTAAATACCTATTGAGTTCTACCACCCAAGTAGTACTGTTTTGGACTGAAATGCCTGGATTATATTACTGCTATTAAAAAGAAATAAACCTCAAAATAAGGAAAACAGACTACATACTGACTTATGAAAGATCTCACTGCACAGCAGCTCCAGAACATTAATTTTATCAAGAACCCTGAAGCTATTTATAATGGCAGTTGCTATCTGTTCATTTTCAATTTCTTAACCTGCTAGGCAAAAACCCCCACAGTTCAGATGAAAGTAACTAGAAAAGATTTTCATAAACAGTGTTACAAAGCAGAAGTACTGCATTATGAGATTTTGCCAGCACCCATTGTTTATAGATTAGGCACTGATACGATCTGATTTGTTAATTTATAATCTGAAAATAACTTTTAAAAGTTCAGATTTACAGAATTGTGCTAATTCATGACCAAAGACTCAAATTCAAGAAGCTTATTCACAAGCATTCATTAAAAAAAACCCCAAAAGAGTCCACGACTCCTTGTATCTAAATAAGGTAATTTGAACTGCTACATAATTTACAATTGCAGTTAAGGTTTGTTACTTGTGAAATCTTCTAAAGTTTATTTTGGAATCAGTTCTTCTTCTTGCAAAAACTGTAAGAACTTAAAAAGCATCACAAGTGACCAAAATGGATTATTTAGTTACTGCCCAGGTTGTCAGTCCCACCTTATGTAGAGACACACATTCAAGATTCAACATCAACAGAACATCAAGACATTTGGATGAAACAAAGTACCAGTAATGACTATTGGTAATACCAAACTTAATCAAGGTTACAGTAGGTAGATATATACTCTCTGAAGTCACATATAACAAAGTTTGCAGTCATGTTCTTCAGGTGCAATAACCAAGGATGGCTTTTGGCAAGTGCACGACAAGGCTCTGACGGTATCTCATGAACACCAGCTTTCTTGGAAAAGGGTAAGTATTTCTGGTATGAATTGACTGTTTGTCACAAATGTGTCCATACTGTACTTAAGCCAGGATTCTAAATCTCTTATTGGCTTTAGAACACAATGCATCATCGATAACTATCTGCACCTCAAAAATATTTTAGATTAGTCTTGATAAAACATGTAAAATGCATACCTTTGTTTCTACTATAAACAATTTCTACTGCATCATCAAATGCTTGTCATCAAAAGGAAAAATCAGCATAAATGATGATGTGTTCACCCAAAGTACATTTTGTTCACCACTTCTGCTGGGTGTCTACTCTGTTCTCTCTCTCTGTCGCAAATTCACATGAAAAGCAAAGAATGAAAAGCAGAAGGTAGAAACAACTGTGCAGTTTAAACGGGTGAAGTGTATAATCCAATTACACAAATAAAAATAGGAAACAGATTCCAAAGGCAACATAAAAAAAGTGAGAAATCTGGCTTGTATACCAGTCTGAGGTACTCTCATTTTATTTAATGTGAAGGGATTTGAAAGTTAACAGCAAACTACAGCTTCCTGGGGTAGATATATAAACAGTGATTGAATGACAACAGAATTTACTGATAAGGATAATGTATCATGTGTATGTGCATATACATAAAACAGGATGATAGATTGATTAATTTATGGTAAGAATAAAGTCAACTTTTGAATACAAGACGACCGTTATTTCATAAGGATTCCTCTGTTAATGTCCACGATCAGAGTTGTTTGTGATAGTATTTAGGAGAGAAGGCAAACAACTGAACAGTTACAGATAAAGGATTAACACCGAGTAGATACAACCTCACAGATAATCCCTAACAGACCCTATGTAATAACTTGACACACATGGAAAAGTGCTTTAAAATAAAGATTTTCTAAGTATCCTTCTGTGTGTAACATAAGCAGCCCTCAGTGTCTATTGTGATGAAAGAAATGTGTGACTACAAAAGCTTTCATTAAAATCAGACTACCAGATTGACAAATGCACAAGAAACTCTTAACATAGTTACTAAAACTCACTACTACATCAGACGACAGGATCCAAAAAGATTTAGATTTAGATACAGATTCACAGAAGGAAGGACTTCATGGCTTTCAGTTCATCTGGGACAGGAAAAGGGTGCTCAAGTCCAAAAGTCTAACTTTCAAAATCCAAGGACACTCATAAATTAAGTAGTTCACATGTTTTGACGCTACACTCCTGAGATACTCTGGTTTAGAAGCATCACACTGCTAAAAAGCAGAATCACTAAACCTAAAATCTGCTAAATCTCTACATACTTTCTCTGAGTTGTCTGACTTACTCTACTCAACATTACCTGTAAAAAAATGGATAACTAAATCAGGAAGCTTGTTTCCCCTAAACACCCTTCACAAGTATAAATGAACCTCTCCTCCATAAAGTGATTCAGATCAGGAGCCTAATGCCTACAACTTGTTTAGATACAGCACCTGGATATCCTAATCAAGTGTTCCTAATACGCAAAGGATTTTTTTTTTCCAAATTCCATACAGAACTTTACATTTGTTACAAAATGTGATTTAGCTGAGAAAATTCTATTCAAGGCAAACATAACCTGAGGTAGATATATCTATATCTATCTCTCTCTATATATATATCTCTCTCTAAGCAGCAAAACACTAAACCAAGACTCACAGACACCTATTTTTCATAAAAACTGCAGTTAATCTGTCTGGTAATAAAAGATAACTTATGAAATTACTACTTGAATAGTCACTGAAAATAAAAGCAATATATTGCAAAAATTGTTGTTCCATCAGAAACCTATATGCAATTCTGTGCCTTCATTAGTTGTCTCCCATGTGCAGAAAATTACAATAGAACTTGATAGATTTAAATGATCCCTAGAGGATTTTTTAATTTTAGTTCTAAGCATTTGTAATAGCTCTTCACTAAAATAAGTTGTATTTTCTGCTGATCTTTGTCTTGCAGGTTTGTTGCCAATTTCCCCATTTACTTATGTCTGAGTAGAAGGTGTACAGCTTAAGTAACAGACGTTTTCGTAAAGACCTGAATTATTTGTCTTCAATATTTGTTTGTTTGTTTAGAAGCTTTGTATACTATGCAAAGGTAAGAAAATTCCAATGTCAGGCTACTTGGTTCCAAAGATGTTTTGGCATAGCAAAGAAAGTTCTGCAACACAAAGGGATAAATTCAAATATACTGTAATTTAGTTTATAAAGAAAAGAGAATTCTTAGGGGAAATTTTATATTTTTACATATATATTCTATTGTGTTATTTTTACAATTTCCATAGATTATGTAGATTTTTTTTTAACTGAAAACACAGAACTAAGTATTTATATCTAGTAAGAATTCAGTAGAATTTGAAATACCCCGATAATAGTACAGAGATAAAACTAATTGAGAATCTTGAAACTGGGGGAAAAAAAAAAGCCTTTTCATTCTTCCTTGTGGTCAGTAACAGGGGTACACTGCACATTAAGTCTCTGTTTGCAGTATTTACTACACCAATCCCCCAAGATAATGTAAATCAATTAAACATAAACATTCAAGAGTCCTAATAGCTAATTGTGCATAATTGAGGTGAAAAGAGAAGTTCTATAAATTTCAGTGACAGGCAACATAACATTAATCTCATTTGCATTTGTTAAATGCCCAGATTGAATAAGTGGAGGACAGAGGATATCATAAAAATGAAACGTGCCTGCCAGATACTGTTGCCTAATTCACTGGAAGGCACACAGCAACGCAACAGATGAGTGACACATACTGTATGTGCTTCACGGATACTGCCAGTTCACTTAAAAGCTCATTTTAACAAATGAACAAAAGAGCTCTAAAAATGTCAGACGCATTATCTGTAACTGCATGAGTTTGAGTGTATTCCCAAGCCGTACCTATCACACTCTCTCACTTAGGCAAACACAACTGTTAATGAAGAAATATTTTCTAGTTCAATCCACTCAACCCCTGCTACAAATCTGTATTCAGACACTTCCAAGTTGCCTGAAGTCAAGTTTTCAAATTGCATGCATGCCAGAGGAAGGAAATTCCACTCTTCCTGTGCTATACCTTGGTTCCTCATACTCCAAAGTTTGAATCATTTCCCAGTAAGGTTTTTTGAGTACCAGAAGCTTCCTACGTTCTACTCTTAAATGGCTTTATCTTAAAAAGTGTCTTTCTTTTTTTTTTTTTTACCAATGATACCAGGCAGTTATTTTTATTTTTTGAGTTAGGCAGAGCATTGCCAGCAGATTGAGGGAGGTGATCTTTCCCTCCTACTCAGCACCGCTGAGTCCACATCTGGATAGCTGTGTCTGGCTCTGGACTCCCAGTACAACAAAGATATGGGCTATATGGATTTCCTGGAATGAGTATACAGAAACACAAAGATGATTAAGGAAATGGACCATCTTTCATATGAGGAGAGGCTGAGAGAGCAGGGATTCTGCAGAAAAGAAAGATCAGGGAGTACTCAGCATAGAAATAACTGATGGGTGAGAATGAAGAAGTAGTACTCTAACCCTTCTCAGCATTGATCACTGGAAGGACAAGAAGCAATAGACACAAATTTAAGAAAAACCAGGAAACTCAACCTGAACACAAGAAAATACTTTTTTTTTTTCTACTGTGAAATCAGCCAAACACTGCAACAGTCTGGCAGGGAGTCTATGAAGTCTTCATCCTTGGAAACATTCAAAACCTGACTGGGCAGGGTCCTGTACAAGCCCACTGTAGCTGATTCCATTTGTGCAGGGCAGGTTAGACTAAAAGATCTCAAGAGGCCCCTTCCAACCTGAACAATTCTGTGATTCTGTGGTTTGCAACTATAGGAGAATCATTCCTGAACAGTGCCATAACAGGCATCAACCTGCATGGTACAACTATCAACGTTTACCAGAATATGAAGCAGAACTGAGGGCAAAAAGCCAGTACAAAAGCACTATGTACCTTATTATCATACTTTCTAAGCAGCATCACTCTCAGGTGTATAATACATCTCAGAGCACTAGTGAAATCACTGCACATATCCTCGCCATTCTCTTAACAGGCTTCCTGCAATTACCTACCTCTGTTTTAAATTTTAGAATGCTGTTTTGCATACAGGTGCTAGCTCTGACATTTCATATTAAACACAGTCCTGCTTCTTTAAGTTGGAGCGTGCATGTCTCAAAAACACAGTATTTGCAGCGCAAATAAGAGTATTGATGGAGATACTGTGTGTTGCTGAAGAATCAAGTCTTCAGTCATTTCATCCTACACTACCACAAAAAGATGTTAAAGTTCTAGCTTTCCTGAAAGAGCTGGGTAGTGTGCTTAACCTGGGCACAGTAATATTTTGTGAGGTATATGCACATTGCAGCAATAACTTAACATTCCAAAAGCAAATCTTGGTCTGGCTAGATTTAAAACCACTATTATACCACTGTAATACAGTTTTCAATTGATCATATACTGCTGCAAGAATGGAATCAAGCCCAAAGCCTCAAGTTTAGTGCTACATCTTGATGTGTTTTAATATTCTGAGCAGTGCTCTCAAAATAATAGTATATGTAGTGTTCAACTTTGATGGTAAAGTTAATGTAGATATTGACACACTTCTGTTACAGCCTTGCCCGTGGAGCGTAGTTCCCACCATCATGAGGTTTCACCAAAACTTTCAACATGATAGGCTGAAACAAATTTTAAAAGGTATTTGTGGAGTTGTTTAACAAAGACCTGATAGAACACATTATTCACTGATGAGGCTTATAAACATTTATCAAATCAGAAAGTCACCAATCATTTGCCTTGTATACATTGTGAGCTAGATATTTAAACTTAAAAGCACATTATGAAGTCTGAGCATTAGAATCAGACTGCCTGAAACTGTACAAAATTGCCATGCTAATGCCATTTGACTAACTTTCAGTGCATTCTGTGATAAAATGCTTTTTTACTAAAGTGCCTTCCTACCACTTCTAATTTTAAAGCATTATTTAATAGCCAAAATACTACTTAGCAATAACAATACTTATTGTTTCCACATTCTTTTCATCTTCAGTCTATCAAAATAAATTGGCATGAAAACCAGATGATTAAGTCTGTTCTTACCAAGAGAAGATCCTTATATACATAAAATTTTTTAATGATGAATTGAACTGCATGAAGCATTCCCATCACAGCTTGCTCTGCACTCAGTTTTAGGCAGCACCTTTACTACCTGCAGTGTTGCCCTCCCTGTAGCTGCACTCTCAAGCCCAGCCCCAGACACCTGCTTGGCTACCTGGGTCTGTGCAGGCTGCTTGTCTCGCTGTAACCGCGTGTGAACAGCACCAACACGGAGCCACCAGCTCCACTCTGGATCATGCTACCCTTGGGTACGCAGCAGAACAGCTCCAGTTACCACAGGTACTCAGTGGAGAGTGTTCACTGCGCCCTGGGATATGTCAAGAAATATTTCTAGCTATCAATATTTGAGCAATACTACCTGTTCAGGCCAGCCTGCTCAGGATATTTTCTTTGATGAGGGACATGAACAAAATAACATCTGGAGATCTTACACAGTCCACACTCCCGTAAAGAAAAAAAAATAATTGTCTGACTTGATGATTCACTGTTTTTATTTTTCTTGTAATTGACAACTCTTTGTTGCCAATTATTCAAACATCAAAATAATATATTCATCTGAAGCAACAAAAAGCAATAAAAATAAGAGTTGGCATTTATTACTTACAATATAAAAATCCTGATCCAAAGAGTTCATCCAATTAGCAAAAGAATTAGCTAAAAGGTACACTATGTAAAGTGTTTAATGCTCTTTTTATTTAGATTATATTTGTGTTCAGGTCCAATAACAATTAGTGAGAGTGAACTATTTTGTGGATCCTTCCATTTGGCACAAGATCCCTTGGAAGAGTCATAGAACAAGTGATTAAGCATCAGATACTGTCAAGTGAGACAGACAACTTCTGTGAGGGACATGGAGGATAAAAGAACAGCCAGATGTGGGGCTCACTGGGCTGGAGGATGTCTCCTCCCAAGCATAGCCTCTAGACTAGCAGCATCCAGGCTTTTTAGGTTTCAATTGACCAAACCACCCATTCCAGACTACCTCTGCTCTTAATGAATAGCCAGAGGCATAACAGCTGAGTAGTAACTTCTGGGCAAGGGCAAGAAAGTAAGTGAAATGAAGATAATTTAGAGTAAATAATAAAGGTAACAGGTAATTCCATCACTGAATGGAGCAAGGGAAAGGGACTATTTGCTTACAAAAAGGGCTGCAGGTGAAAGAGAGGAAAAAATAATTACATGTACTGAAAAAATGAAAGCAGACAGGAAGGTTACCTGGCAAGGAAGGATGGTAGGCAGTTGTTTTAGCAAGAGCAGAGAACTGCCTGCTGGCTTCCAGTTCAAAAGGGACAAGATAACTGTCCTTCCCAAAGGAAGGCTTGGGTTAACATTTTAACCCATTGAAGGCAGGAAAAGAACAACTCCTGGAGTTTCCTAAATTCAGACTTCACCAAGCAGGACAGCACAGTAACAGTAGATCAATACAATGATGCAGTCGCTGCTGAGGACCTAGCAATTACACTATACACATTTTGGGGATTTTACTTCAGACTAGTTCAAATTTGAGCACCAGATCAAGTGTTCCCACTTCAGCAGTTCAAAAGGAAAGCTATCCCATAAATCTTTAGTTTTCAAAGAGCAGATAATTCAACTAGACACTATGGGAAGCACTTCATCATCCTTTTGTCTGTCACACATGATAATGTTAGGTGGCAGGGGCAATGACATGCATCTCCCTTATAAGCTTCATATATGGAGTCAAGCCTTTTTTGTGTTTCTCATCCTGTTTCTGCCGTGTGTCTTTCTGTCCTTGCTTACACAAAAGTACCACCATAAAGCCATCAGGAGTTTCCTATCCATTCTGACCTTGCACCACTACTTTGTCAGTGACTGAGATAGAAGGAAATGTGGCCCTACTCTTCCATCCCTGGTAGTTACTCCATGAGGATACCCCAGATGAACTGACTTCATACCTCATGAAGGCACTTCAGTCTGAGGAGGAAATGTCTTCTAGGAGACTCTAGTACCATCTGGAGGTGCCAGAACCTCTGGATGGGACTGTATCATCCTGGGACATGCGATGAAGCATACAGCATGTGTAGAACTATTGGATGCAGAGACACAGTCAAAGCCACCTGCCATGACCTGGCATCGTGATTTCACCATACTCAGTAAGTTTCAGGTGCCTATAATTGTGTTCAGTTACAGGTGGGCCAGCCCATTGTGGGCAAAGTCATAATCAAGATTGCTGGAGGCATTCCATAAACCATATTCTTTGAACAGTCTACACGTAACTCGATATGGAGAATATCCTTTTGTTACGTGAAACAGTAAGATCAAGTCTTTAAACTAGAGATGTTCACACTACTCATGAAAACTCCAGCAAAGTTTGTACTCAAGGGACAGGGATCACTGGCATTGAAGTCAATGGCAAAGACTGTGGGGCTTCATTAATCTACGATGGTACAAGCAGAACATTTTGGCAGTATATTGCATATGCAGCAATACAACAGATTATGATTCCATAGAGGTTTCCTTTGTTCTACTAATGTTAAAACTTAACAAAAGAAAAAAAAAAAAGGCAAAAAAAAGTTAAAATACTTAACATTTGTCAACTACGCTAATGTACTACAGTGCTAATACCAGTAGATTATTTTGGGAAGACCCACCTGGGGCTCCATCCTCTGTTCTGCTCAAGTGTTGAAGTGGCCTGAAGACATTTATATTCTGTCAGCCTAAAGCAGCAATGAAGAGCTGAAAAGCTTCTCCAAACCCTGTTCTGGTGTACCACAGTATAAAACTAGAATTCTGCAGTAAAATGTCCAGGAAATATCATCTACGATTCTTAAGGGAGAAGCTTATTCTTGCAAGCTTTAGCAAACCTGTATATTTATAATGGACTTGGGTTTTAAATTTTACTTTGCGATTTAAAGGAGTAAGTAGCCCTGCCATTGCTTTATTTCACCTTTATAATCTTGAATTAAAATGTTGCTAGCATTAGTAATGAATTCTCCATTGCCTTTCAAACTAAAAATTATAGCTTGCTAATCTCAATTTTTACAGTATTATGAACCAGCCTGCAAGCACAGCAAGCTTTTTTCTTTTCAATAGGATATACCAGCATCATTGTAGAATTCAGTTAATTTACACAAATTATTTTTCCCTCAGCATTCTCAGATAATAACTGTATCTCCACTGAAATCTTCGGTCATTGAGAACTGCTTTTTAACACACATATGCAGTGAAATATGATGAGTAGCTTGGCACAATCTTTTTCATAATTGAGTAGCTGTTAGGAATTAGAAAGTAAGTAAAATGAAGTAGAAGCATAAAACTGAATGAAATCTCCACAGTCCTCTAGTTCAAACTCTTGCTCCTGAGCTACCCACAAACAAGATCGCTGAAAAACTGAAGTATCGTTACTATGGCAACATGATACTGTAACACTATCTAAACCCTGCTTCTCACAACCAGACACACAGACAAATCCTCTGGTCTTCTAGAAGGATTCCTAGGTTCCAGGCTTCTACCCAGCCTACTTTAAATTCAGCTTTCTTGAATATAATTAACCAAAACCCACACTGTTTATATACACTCATACATATTAGAATAAGATACCAAAACAAGTTCTCATACTGCAGAATTAACTTACATGCCACAAAGAGAATAAATTTTAAAATAACAGTGTTTTCTCTGAAGAGTATGGTTGTGGAATATCAAAAGGATGGAATAAATCAAAATAATACAAAGTAAAAAAACCCACCTATTCAGCCAAAAAGCTCAGCACGAGGTAGAACCTTTCCTCTATTTCAAGCTTAAGATGAAGAATTCCTCATCACTTTTTCTTTCTTTCAAATCTGATCCTACGTGTTCACTCCTCCCAGATCTTCTTACAAAAGAAGACAGAGAGACTAAGATCTGTATCTCCAGATCTGGCCAGACACAACATTCCCTAGAATGTGTTCCCCCACACAGAGCACAGCATCAGTGGTCTTGTCATCAATCACAGATGCAGAGAAAGGAATATGAATATTGCTTATTTCTAAACCTGATAGCTTGTTGATACTTGAAAAGAGATAAATCACTCTGCAAGTATCTCATAAATACAATGCACTTAAAATGAAAGTATTAATCATTCCAATAGTCTGCATCAACATCTATGCAGAAGGCGATTTACCTATTTTAGGAAAAACTAATACAAGGAACAGTTCAAAAACTGAGAGGCACAAAAAACTTAAAAGCTATAAAAGTACTTTGAGAGAACTGCAGAATCACACTGAGATCTTGTGAACTAAAAGCTGTAAATCCATACACGTTCTGTTTCTCCACGGATACTTGCCCTGGGCTCTACTGTATTTCCGAAAGAGAATGTCTGCGTAGAGATTTACAAATTAACTTCACTTGATTTGCAAAAAACTGTTATTCATCATTGCATCACGTTTTCAATGGAGGCAGTTGAAGCTAAAATGCTTCAGCTGAAGCCACTAAGTATTTGCTAACTTGATACTGATGTTGATTCCAGGGTGGAGAATAGTCCAGAAATTAAGGATCATGGTAGGCTAATTTCAAAAAAAAATTTGAAGAGAACACTACTTTCCTTCTGACTTGTAAAACCCCTTTCTGCTACTTGAAATTTTGCTCAAGCTTTTTTTTCCCCTCTGCTTATGCTATAAATATCCTAGTTTCTTCCCTACTGAAGGATACTGTTTATCTCTAGTGAGTGGGAAAGATCAAATAGCTACAACATAATCTGCATCACTGACACTTTTATTTATATCTGACAGTTTGAGCAAAAAAAAAAAAGAACAGTTTTGCACTTGCTCCCACTTTACCATTGAATATGCCATGATGAGTGGGTACCATTAACAATAATATAATATTTTATCCATCTAGGAAATAGCTATAGGTTAGAGAGTGAGATGTTCAATCAAATTAAAAATAATATGAGCGCACCATGTTTCTTCAATGTGTGCACTTGTAACTTCTAGTAGGCTGTGAGTGTTCCTGCATGCATAAGCATGCACAGGAATGTCTTGTTTCAAAATAAACATTAAAAGCTTGGGTAATAAATATATAATTATCATCTGGATAAAATCAGATGTGTAAAATCCTATTGCCTTTGAGTATAATTACAGCAATAAAAGTATTGCTGACTGATGAAGAAATGTACTATTTATGCTGCAGGGATTGCAAATCATCACTTTTTTATACTCAGACAGTTAAAAAAAAAATCCAGTCTGCATTATAAAACTTCATTGGTACATAAAATAATTCATCTCTGGACTATAGCGATTAATCCTTCTGACCTTCTCCTCCTGTATTATCTCTTTATTATCATGACAATAACATAAATCATAGAAAATTCATCAATTCAAGATAATACTTGGTCTTCACTGGATGAAACATGTTTATATAAAATGTATGTTTATTGTCCTAAATCACATCTTTAATATCTTTCATATGTAGTAAAACATTGTCTCAGTAGATTAGAGCAAATATTTCCAGACATGTCTACAAAGCACAACCCTCAGAAATCTCCTATCTTATTTTTAAATCATATCTTTAATCTTATTTTGCTCACTATATCCCTGGAGTGAATATTAAAAAGAAGGCCTATTTTACAGTTGCCAAGTGGGGATACATCATCTGAACTGCAAGTTTAAATTTAAATGTGTTAGATCTTCTAGAAAGATTAAAAACGTGAGTAGTGTTTTCATCTATATTTATGAAGTATTTATTGATAGAGTTTCAAAGTTCTGTTAGCAGGGGTGGGAGCACCTTCTCCATTCAAAGAAGAGGTGGATATTGTAATGCCTTTCCCTCTGTGGAAGAATTCTGGGCAGAGGTTTACATTCAATCGAGCCAGCTCATAATTAATTTTACATTAGATCACTTTTTGAGAAAATAGAGAGGAAATATACTGTTCACTATATCCACTTTCTATTTTAAAATACAAAGATTCACTCAAATGTCAAACCTCCAATAATTTCTTTGTGCAGCCTATTTCAGGATACTTATTAAAAAGCATAAAGCATTTGAACACCATATTAAAATATACCATATACCATTCACTTTCTTGCCCCACAGGACCCACTGGGAACAGGAGTGACAAGTGCTGCAGACTACTAGGACTGGTAAAATGATCATGGACCCCATGATCTACTCCACCTGTGCCATGAAAAGCTAAGCTTATTGCTGCTGCCCTGCTCCCAATTTTTTTAATTTCTGTCTCCTGCAATATTCATTCCTGTCTTGCCTTTTCTCTCCTTCTTCAATTAAAATGTCTGTTTACCCCTTATCCTTTCTTCTCATTGCCAGGTGCCCAAGCTGTTGGGGAGTGTGAGCACATGAAAATCATTCTACCCCATCTCAACTATTACACATCGCAACAGCAAACAATGGGCGCAGTGAGCTGCAGCATGTTCCCTAGAAAAAAAATGGGGAAAAAACCCAAGACAAAGCCTGTGTGGGGTCTATTCAAAGGCTCTGTGGAAGTGACAGCCATAGGAAAAGCTTGAACTAAGGAACAATAAACCATGAGGAGGAATGTTGGCAAATTTCAGGGCTGTAGCTTCCACTAGCATCAACAGTGTATGTAGGAGAGAGAATGTTTATATAGCTGTATTACTTGGCTGAAATGTACATTAATGTTCACAGGAAAAGAGGAAAAGATGTTCCTGATATTATCTTGACCTTCCCTACCAGGATGCAGCTTATCCTCCTCATTAAAGGAAAGTGGGAAATAAGAATTTAAAATAAAATTTCATTCATTTACTGTATCTTTTTAGATGATCCCAATGAAAGGACAGAAGCTAGGACACTTCATGATGGCTGCACAGGAGGTGGTGGTAACATGATACGTAATAAAGTATGCCTAATGAAGACAAAACCAGGATTTTGTTCACTTTTTGCAAAACACAATGTTAGGACAGGCTACAGATATTTGCTAAGTAAACAAACCACAGAGCTCAAACCACACTGCATACAGTAAACTTGCTTTCATCTGCTAAGAGAACTATACAGATAAGAACATTCCTTTCTTAATCAGAAAACTATCTTTATGCATAACTAAGAAGGTTTTTCCTAATCTTACCCAACAAAAGCATCCTATGTTTAAGTGAGAAAGCTTTTGATCAGTTTTACATTCATCTTGTACTTACCTTAGTTACCAAATAAAGTGAAATCCTGGAGAGAACATAATTTTAGTCTAAACACAGTGTGTAAGGATAGCAACTTGTTTACAGTGCTCACTAAAGCTTGTACAAATAATAATCACACTGCTACCAATGATAAAATCATAGTAACAAGAAGAGCCCATTGCACAATTACCACAGGAGTGTACTCGCCAAGACTAACCAGAAGTATCCAATGATAAACTTTATGCTATAAATTAGCACACTGAGATGTTCTGCCCAATGTTCTTTCAAGTAAATTTGATCTTTCACAAGCCTAATTATACTGAGAAGTACTATCTTAAAACCATCAATATTGCTTCTAGAAAACACTTACTTGAAGCTTTTGCATATTTACAGCAAGTGGGTAACCACCCCTCACCCCCAGTTTGAGAAACACTCATACAAGCATTCTGAAAAATTCCATAGACATTTTGCAGTATCTATATCAAATTGGAATACTGATAGAGAATCTCTGAAAAAAAAAAACAAAACAAAACAACACTTTGATGATTTCATTAGTGCAATTACTTTTTAAGGAAAAACTATTTAAAAATAAACTTCCTGTTCCCTTTTTCCTGTGAAGAAGCAGCTATCTTAGGTCTGCCTAGTTGTAGCACTTTGGTCTGTGATGGCCTTTGATCTGAAGTAAGATTACACATCATTTTCAGAAGGCAGCATGAAGAAAGATCTTGACTTACAAAAGATGTAACTGAACACCAGTGTGATTTAGGCAGACAACTGAAGGGGGAAAAAAGTTGCTCTTCAATAATAACCCTGAACATTTTGGTATGTGTGTTTGAAAAGATAGTGCTCATATTGACCACTTAACCAAGAACATGTAGGTCGTAATCAGGCACTGAGCCAGTGAGCCTTCAAACAATTTCTCTTACAAAATAAGTCCTTGCTGAATAGAAGGGGAGAATGGCAAAATTCATACCAGAAAGAATTAGATGAGGAAAAATATCATAGAATGGCTTAGGTTGGAAGGGACCCTAGAGATCATCTAGTCCAACCTCCCTGCCATGGGCAGGGATGCCTCTAATTTATCCAGAGTTAAATACATAATATTTTTTACCAAGTAGTAAAAAGTTGAAATAGATGCGTATACAAAACAGAGACATTCCAGATCAGCTATATCAAAGTCACCTATACAAGATGGATAAAGGTACTAAAACCAACACAGAAGGAAGACAAGGATAATGATATCTGCTTAAAGGAATAATCCTGCATGTATAGTGGAAGAGTCTGGATGGTCATTTTTTCTGTCTCTAATTTCTAATTTTCTGTCTACGAAGAAAAACATTATTAGCCACTGTTTTTGTTCAGCACTGAATATTCAAATTGATCTCTCAGAAATACCCCAGTTTCAAGCTCTCGGGGACATGAGTTATGAGGAGCAGTTGACACATGAAGTCACACCTGCTCTTCCACTAGACAAAGAAGCTCTGTTACTAACAAAAGCATCACTGCAGCTGACAGAACTACCAACTTGCACACTTTCACTGTTGCTGTGCCTGACACACAACCTGGCTAGGAAAAGCTCTATTAGAATAATTAGAAACTGACAGCAGCTACTTTCTTACATCACTGAATTTTATCCCTACTCTCATTCTTGGGATGAACTATTTCAGCAAAGAGATTTATCTGTTCAGGAGAATTAATTTATTCAAGTAATAGAAAGCCATGTTTTTCCAACTCATGCCTGAAAAAGTATGATGGGAAGGTATCTTGCAGCAAAACTTTGAGCAGTCAGAGAGAGATGGAATTAAGAAAAATGAGGAAGTCAGAGTTCACTAGGCCAATTGTTCAATAAGCTTGAGAAAAAACATAATCACTATCTGTTGGATGGTTCCAGGTAGGGAAATGCACTTTTCTCAATTATCAGGGAAAACAAAAACACAGCAAAAACCATCAAGTCACCTAAGCTTTCAGTAGAATGTTAAAAAGCTAAGAGGCTGTACCTACAGACAAGTATGACTATCTTTTCCAAATTTTGTCTCTCTTGCAAAATCTATGCAACGTTTGCAACACTACTGTGACATTTGCCTTCTCTTCCTGTGACACAACAGCAAGATTTATAGTAAGTTAAATCAGTAAAATTTTACATCAACGGAATGCAATAAATGCATGGTTAGCTGTTATTTAGGAATACAGGTGACTACTTTAAATTTGATTTAGAGTAAACTTCAGTAAGTGGAATTTTGACATACAAACAAGTTTAATGGACCTTCAAGATCTCCCAAAGAGTGCAGTAAATCACCCCAAAACATCTTGAAGCTTTATAAGCAAAGTAGACTCATCCCCTCTCCAAAAGACTCAAACAGGAAATGCAGAAGACATGCTGATACTTCTAGAAAAATCCTAGTTAAAATTATTTTCATAGGAAGAGCATAGAGGACATAAGCGCAGTACTGCCACTTTCAGTATAACTTTTAAACATGGATTTGATGTGGCTTTATGAGAATAGCCTTAAAATTTACTCTTGAGCTACACTGTACCATGAAACACGTCAGGGCAAACCACCTTTAAAACACCTGAGTCAGACATCTAAGGCACTGACAAAATCCTCCTTTAAATCAGGCACTTAACTAGTAGCAAGTAGCAATTGCTGTTCAGAAATAGATTTTCACCAGTAAACTCTTAGTCACAATTTAGTATTTTTAACTTCTGTTGCAGAAATGTTAGTTTTAAAGCTACTGAAGGTTTATTCTCAGTTCAAAACTACGCAGGTATCAGTTACAGACTGCAACTCTCTGAGCATACCCATTAGTTAAAAAGTGATCACTCACTGAAACTTCAGCTTTGCTCACTAGAAGTAAAACTTCTAAACTGCACACCTATCAGAGTAATTGTACTGATCATCTACTTTTCTTAGGCACACAGAGGATGGTGTGGCTTCTATCAGACCAAAGCTGCCCAGCCAGAGATGAAGTGTGGAATCTGAGAAGCGACCCACAGCCTTAAGCAGGCATCCCATGATGACTGACCTAAAAATCACACTCTACTTAGTTTCATTTACTTCACCTTCTCCCATATACAAATTTTCTAGGTTATACACACAGCATTAACAACCTGCCTTACTTACCTTTGTGTTCCTGAAAATGTGCATGTGAAAGTATTGGCCGGGACATGAACCTTCTCCTAAAGATGTGTTTGCAGGGCAGCAAAACAAAATGAACAAGGAGTCTGAAAGAAAACAAGTCACAAAACCCTTTCCTACTCTAAAATATCTCCCCCATTTTATCAGCTTAGATCTCCATTCCCTAATGGGATTCTCATACTACAAATTTTTTTCTTTCCTAATGAATAACAAAATGATTAAAGTTTTTTACCTACAACAAACATAGTATGCTCCACTTACATACTTGAAAATACTCTGAATTCAAACTTCTCACTGAAAACATTCCATTCAAATTTTCAGATAAATACACTCTTCATACCAACCACTGTTGAACAAGTTCTGAAAAATCAGAATCAGTGAGCTTTGTTTGTAGTGGTACACATTTATTTGAACCTCAATATTTCAATCTCTTTGCAGGAATGTAATTGGTTTAGGACATAATCATTTAAGTGCATTAATTATTCATCAGGAAGCAGAGTAACAGTTATATTCCTAAGGCAAGCATCTGGATGGTTTTTAAAGTCCCTAGAAACAAATGTAAATTTTGAAACATCAATATATTGCTTCAGTTTTTCTTCTGCCCAAACACAAAGCATCAAGGGCAGACTCCTCTGTAGGTACTGCCACTACTTTTAGAAACAGAATTCAGGAAGTTTCATCTCTGCTCTAGGTAACTGCATCAAGTTTTGCCCAGTTGTCCCATACTTTAGGACTCAGATCTCCGAAAGTTATGTCACTATGTAACATATACATCTAGTAGAGAAGGAAAAATGTTTTCATTACAATTTTAACAGAATGAAGAGAATGTGCACATGACCAGGAGCCAGCACAAGAAATGGAGCTTCACCCCGACCAAGAGAGAGTGGTCCTTGAAAGAAGTAACTTAACTTTTACAGAAGGAACTAACACTCCCTCCAACAGAATCAAGAGAGGGAGGAAGGTTTTTCTTGACTCCAAAGGAAAAGGCACAAGCTGTCCCTTTTGAAAACATGAACAATTTTGGTTCAGAAACTCCATGAGCTTGTAATCACAGAAGCATAGAATGGCTTGGGTTGGAAAGGACCTTTAAGGGTCATCTAAGTCCAACCCCCCTGCTATGAGCAGGGACATATTCCACTAGACCAGCTTCCTCAGAGACCCATTCAACCTGACCTTGAAGGTTTCCAGGGATGGGGCATCTACCACCTCTGTGGGCAACATGTTCCAATGTTTTACCACCCTAATGAAGTTAAGTAATGATAGTTATGCCATAATTCCACAGACTGATCTCTGTGCTTTGAACACTGCAAGCACAGAGCATGCTTTGAGGACAAAATTTGAAAGCTGAACTAAGAAGTGATGTCTGATCTAGTGAAAAGAAAGCTCTGAAGCCATTTTACCTCACTTTAGATAATGAAAAATTCTCACAGGACAGGGAGAAGCTTCTAAAATTGCCCAGCTCAGGGAGTGAGTGGACATAAAAGTTCATGTATAGTCAGCCTTACAAAGCATACTTCATTTTACTGCTGTCATTTAACTAGAGATCATACATTATCTGTCTCTCAGATGTTCTGCTAAAAATTCTGCCTACAAAATTCAACACCTGGTCTGATAAATTTAAACAAAGAATACTGGAATTAAATACACAAGTGAGAGATACTTGAGCTTGTATTAGCATAAGACTGAAAAAACTGAGTCAGGAAAAACTCTGCCAAAAATGAGCATTCACGCTGCTGCCAGTACCACACAGGTTGAATCAAACTCAAATGTAAACAATCCCATTTTTTAAAAGATTCTACGTGGTGGAAGCTTCAGAGATCAAAACAGTTATAAATCAAGAAGATTTATTTAAGCACAATGTGAAGTAATGGGCTCTGCCTGTCAATAGAAAGTATGACTTTTCAGAGCCGTTGGGAAATTACACTGTAAGTATATACAGTTAAACATAGTTAAAGTATTATTTAGGAGGATGAATAAAAACTGGTTTAGGAAAACGACAGCTCAAAGAATGTTTTAAAATTAAATATAATTAGTTCAGACTGTGAATGCTGGAACTCCCGTTATAGTGACATTTCCCACCTTTTTTAAATACAAGCATATGATAGGAAAATAAATTTCAGAAAATAACTTCACAACAAAATTCAGATGAAAATCACTATCCATGGAAGTTTCCTATGATCTACATGTCTTTCTCTGAATGACAGTATTTTTTTATAAAATATAAAAATACCTCATTCTGCCTGTGTTAATCCTAAATTTATGCATTTTCATCTCTTAAAAGAATTTTCACAGTAGAGTTTAATCTAACTTCAAACACTATGCATCTCACAGTCTTGACATATGAACGTATCTCTACACCCATATTTAGATGAAAGCCAGAAGAAATTAACATACGCACGATGGAAGTTGCCACAAGTTTTGCTCCTGCTATCTTTAAATGTTAAAAAAGTAAATAGCTCTCAGAAATCAGAAGGCCAGAACAATCTGAGTGCTTATCCTTAGTGAAGAGAAACAACATGTATTTATGGGCCATAAGCAAATCTGCTTGTCTCTGGCTTGGTGGCTGGTTGGATTAGATGCTGTTTGAAGAGCTGCTTGGTGTGAATCTGGGTAAGCAATGCTGAAGGAGCAAGGGCATATTTACACCTTTGAATGCAGCAACTGAATAGATAACATGACACAAATGGCTAGATGAGAAACCATTGCTGGCAAGGGCACGAGAGCATGCGAAGTGCTGTTCATAGACATCAGGGGACCCTGCGTGAGAATGTTCTTTCATCATTTCTCTATAAAGATAGATATACAGGAGGTGAAAACAGCACTCACATAGCAAAAAGAAACACACATTGAAGCTGAAAGATAGTCAATACACATGAAATATGCAGTGCTAGAAATCTCAGAAGGGAAGATTTGGCTACGATATTAAGTTGAGGCTGAAGAAAGAAAGAATAAAACCCAAATTTGTCCAGACAAGAAAAATTTGCCAACACCTGCTGAATAACAAACCCAGGCCACAACAGGAACAGAAAGATCCACAGAAGCATAGAACAATAAAGACAACGCAAAAATATAAATTATAATAGAAGAGAAACAGAACTGAAGGACTGGTTTCCTCCAGTAAACAGAAAAGAAACAGGTCAAAATATAAAAAAATCAGAATCAAGAATCAGGTAGTGCAGCTAGACCTACAAGAGTCGTCAAGATCTGGCTTCTGAAAGAGCCAGGATCAAAATCCATGAAAGAGGAGGGCAACATCGCAGACTGAGGGAGAAAAGAGAAGACAGAATAAACTGCAGAGAAGGAGTGGGGAAGAGAAAGTAAGGAAATTAACACAAAACCAAAAGTTTTTCATTATTTTGAATTTAGTAAACAGATCTGTCACAGAATGCATCAAAGCTAAGGAAAAGAGCATGGATTACATATATTTAATATAAAATGACAAAGGGACAGAAATGAAAACTACATAATGAAAAATTGAGGAAAGTTGTTAAAAAGAAGGTAAATGAGCAGCTAGGAGAAATAAACTGTCATGAGAAATATGGAAGCTCCTAAGGGTGACCATATTGAAAGCACAAAGCCAATGGATGCTGTCTGTGTAGAAGGCTTGAGGATTGTCAGAAAAAGGATGGTATGGTTAAAGAAGCAGGATAAGGGAGGCTATAAATACAAGAAGGCATCCTTCAAAAATATGGAGAGCTATAAAACTCTTTCTCCAGAGAGAAAAAATAGAATCATAAATTTTGGCATAGTAAATATAAAAACACAGTAAGGTAAACAACAAATAAAGACTTTGAGGAACAACTAGCAAAAAGAATGAAAACCAGTAATAAATATTTTCTCATACATATAAGAAGCAGGAACTCTACCAGAGACTCTGTAGGGCCAACTGATTAGCCATGTGTGCAGTAAGCACTCAGGAAAGCCAGAGCTAGTGTAGGGAAACTAAATTAATTCTTTGAATTGGTGTAGGGAAATTCAAAAGCTGGATCCCCTCTTTGTTAATGGCCAAATAACCTGCAAAATTGCAGCTACTGTAGAAAAAAATATGGAAGAAATGAGAAAGAGGAATATAACAAATCCTCAGGACTATATGGCATTCACACAACAGTCTGAAGCTCAGTTGCTAACAGTGATGTATAATCTCTAGTTTTAAAATTGCTTTAGTAGGTATGACTGGGTGGCAGTAGCTGCCAATTTAAAACAAGAAAAATCTGGAAAGATGCAGAGAACTACAGAATAAAAAGCTATAAGCCTATATCAGGCAACCTAACAAAAAATGAAATACTGGATAGTAATAGCAGACAGCAAGTTAAAGATAATGGTAAATGTATCTTTCTTTGGAAGTTGTACTTCGCAATCTTACTGGATTTCCTCAAAAGTATGTGTGACAGTTTTGTTAAAAACCTTTGGCAAAGAATTTTGTTGAAAGTCTTGGAAATCCCAGTAAATTCAACTAAGTTGTCATGATGCAGAAGTCCTGACATGATCACGTACTTGCTGAAAAGGCAGAATGGAAAGGGTGGGAGTTCTCAGAACAGAACCTACATAGTTCAGGTGGAATTTGGTATAGGAACCATGCTGTTCAATGCATGCATAAACAAACTACAAAAATGAGTAAGCAACGAGTCTGCTTCTGATACAAAGCTCATTAGGCTAGGGCTGACAGAAATGAAATGCAGAAAAACCATTATAAACTCAGTGACTAGGCAATAAAACGACAAATTACATTTAATACAGATACAATAATGCACATGTATTTCACATTTTAAATGGTGGGATCTCAGCAGACCATTATTACTCAGAAGCAAGACTTTATGATTAGGACACTATTTGGGGAAGAACCATCTCTCTTTCTTTGTTTTCCAGTCTATAGAGTTGTTCGTTAAGGGACACTGGATGCTAAAAGTTTACATGGACTTCAGGGGACTAGACAAGAACA
This sequence comes from Brachypteracias leptosomus, assembly GCA_013401335.1. Classification (NCBI taxonomy): domain Eukaryota; kingdom Metazoa; phylum Chordata; class Aves; order Coraciiformes; family Brachypteraciidae; genus Brachypteracias; species Brachypteracias leptosomus. The sequence continues at coordinate 91,583 of VYZX01005635.1, forward strand.
TGGAACAGAAATCTATTACAGGCTAATCCACAGAAAACAGCTCTGGCTTAGGAAATAACAACAACTGAGTACAGGGAGAGAATTATGGATGTTGTATATGCTTGCCCTGATCCAATTCTTTCATAGGCATTTCCTTACAGCTACTGGTGGACACAAGATAACAGCCTAGACAAGCTTTTGATCTGACCCATTATGGTCATCTTTAATGGTAATACACTTGTGGTGGGTTTACCCTGGCTGGGTGCCCAGTGCCCACCCCTAGTCCCTCTATCACTCCCCCCCCACAACCCAAACCTTCGTCAGCAAGGCAAGCAGGGAGAGAGTAAGATGGAAAAGAAGAAGAACCCGTGGGTTATGATAAGAAGCAGTTTTAATAAACAGCAGAGAAAGCAAGGTCGCGCGCGCGCGAAGCAAAAGCAACANGTATAATAAAGCCCATCTGTCCTGGTTTGACTTAGAACAGAACTAACTCTGTTCAGTGATCTTACTTTTCATCTAAATCTCCTCTAAGTGACTGCACTTTCTGAAGCTAACAGCATATTTTCACAGTGTCTGCTTCTAGCAGTGATAACACTTGATGTTTAGAGTTACTACTAAGGATTGGTTTGCAGAAAGGCTCTTTCTTATACTTGCTCCTATAGAAAACAAGCCACATTAAAAAAAAAAAAAATAAAAATAAAGCACAATTGATACCTTTATAATTTGGATACAAAGAATAGAACAGAAGTTACCGACCTTTGCCTGTAAAACCCCTAAATTCCACATAAATGTTACCTATCTTTGCCATATGATGCTAAACCTATGAGGAAATGAAGAACACATCTTTCAGAGAAGACAACAACTACAGTAAAATACTGATCAACATCTATATTACCAGTCAAGCTAGCACTGACTCCCTCAAATCCTATTGTTTAATACTTCAGCTATAAAACTAAACTTTGCACTGAAACTGGAAAAAGTTACCTGAAAAAATTCAGTCATTTTTCTCTAAAAAAGCACATCCAAAACATAAAAAATCAGGAAAGCAACACAACAGCAACCTGATGATATTTTCAAAGTGTCTCTTAAGTACACGATTTCAATAAGCTTCTTTTGTATTGTTTAATGTATTCAGAGCTAAGCCAGAGAAAACAGGTGTAGTCATTTCTACAGGTGAGTATTCTGGTTACCTGCTAAATGATGCTTCTGGGGGATAGAGTGGAAGCAAGGTGAGGAAACTAATGTTTTATGTCCAGTTTAAACAGCAGAAGAGCATAAGTATTGCTCTAAGTCAAGAATTGCAGCTTTAACAATTGGGAAGTCTGTCAAACTGTCCATAAACAGACAGAATGAACTAAAAAGGTTTCCGTTAGGCAAGCTAGCAGTGGAAACAAGATAAAAGCAGTTTGCAAACAATATTGTGTCAAAATCCTTTCATCCCAAATGTTTTTAAGTTCCCACTAAGAGAGAGCACGTCAACAAAGCTTTCATGAGATGGAAAAAAGGTCAGAATAACTCATAGTAACAGATTTGAAGATGAAGCTCAGATTTGATGCTCACAGCATTTCTTTTTGCAAATGGTTCCAATTCAATGTTTATTTCCTATCACACTAATGACACTGGATACTTTAATACACACACTTTTCTAAGTTGCTGTACTGTATATTATGTATTTTCCTTTCCTTTAGAAAGCTTGGCATTTCACCTTTTGAATCCACTTGTTCCCCAAAATTCCATTCCTATTGTTAAGCTATTTTAGAGTAATATACTTTAAACAATTAAAATACCTACAATAGAAGTAACTATCAACCTTTATTGACTAACATTTCCAGAATGGCTGAACTGGGCTACAAATGCAAGTATAATGACCACTGTATGAAGGCATGACTTTCAAGATCAGTCTACATGCCTTGATCATTCTGGCTGACGAAGTGATGGAAGAACTCCAGTTTCTCCAATTATAAGTTCAATAGCTGAAATAAGTCTAAAAAGGTCACGTGTAAAAGGCATGAAACATTAAACCTCATCGTTTTCTGTGCAGCTTGTTAAACGCCTAGAAGCTCTAATAGCAGAGACAAATCGAGCAACTTATGACCTTTCTCTAATAAAAACCTATACGGTTATTTAATGAAAACCCAAAAGGTTACCAATTATTTTTCTAAAAAGCTCATCTTCCTTAGACTGGAAATTTGGTACTGCACTATGAAGTTAGCTTGGGGAACTGCTTCATTTGAATCCCTTTAATAAAGTTGCACAGTTATAATAAATGCACTGATTTATTACCAATTTTAGCTAGGAAAGGAGGAAGACTTGAGGGGAAAAAAAGGAAGGGCAAGGGAGAAAGAACAATGAGGGAGAGACAGTGAGGGAAAATGAGCAAGCAAATACAACAGCATGATTCAAGGTAGACACACTAAAACCCTGAAAAAAATAACAATCACCATTCATTGCTCAATATGATCCAGTATCAGGCTTCAGGATATCTACTGAAATCAGCAGCAGTACAGGAAAAAGGCTGCACTTTCCACAATGCTACATTCCAAGCAAGACAGCTTTCTAGGCTTGGTGTTAAATGATTTAACACTCACATGTTTATGTCCTTTCCTGACTCAAAGACTAAAGTGTAACCAATATTTTAGTAAACTTGGAATTAATATATTTCTTAATTGACTCATTACAGAGATGCAACCTTTTTGAGTTTATTGCTTCAAATGGTACAAAAAAAAGAAAAAGATGGATAAGGTTGGATTGGTCAAGCAGATTTCACCCCACTTTCAGCCACTTATATGACTTATTATTTCTGTATATATTACATAGTGGGAAAAACTATTCACACAGAAGTATTTCTTTGGAACTACTCAGCTTTCTTTTTTTCAAACATTAAATTTGGAACCTATTTTCTACAGTTAAGTAATTAAAGATTTCTGTCAGTGAAATATTTATGAGAACTCTTGATCAATTTTGATACTAACACGTAAAAATTATAGAAATATGTTCTGCTAACAGGCAGTTGTTACACTGTGACTAAATCTATATTTAAACCTGTACTATTTTCAGAAGTTCCTATAAATGATCTTTCATGTGAGCAAGTCTGGCAGACAAAAAGTTCTGATGATCAAATCAGCCAGATGGACCAATGTTTTTGATCATACACTTTTTGAACAAAGCCTGTTAAGATTTCCACACATTCACACAGTAAAATATATGAATAAATGATGAGCTGTTAGAGATTTCAAAACAAAATCAAAGACAAAACTATCAAGGTGGGCCAGAAAGTTATCTGTAATTGTTCATGTGTATGAAAACCCTGATGGAGCATAATGATTCTTCTCTGTAGAAGTATCATCTTTTTCATAAAAGCAAATGAATCTGCTTCAAATAATCTCCACCCAACAGCAAAACTCAAATATGACGATGAGCTAAAGATTACTGAAACTTCTGAAGATCTGAAACTTTATATGCAAAATATCACCTACAAACTTTTTATTCCATAAATTCAGTTACTATTTTGGGGGGGCATTAAAAGGTGATATGGCTGATTCAGAATATTTTCCTTTATAAGCAATCCTACTATTTCTGTGTGAGCCATTCTCAAGGGGAAAGGATAGTTTTATGTTTGATTTGTTGAGTATCAAGTTAATAGAGCACCAGTTATATATCTTACTCACTGAAAATTCCATCAAGAGATACTTAAGAGTTTTATTTTAAAACTCAGTATTTATAAATCTTTTTCATCATGTCAGTTCCCTCCCCAGTCTAAGCCATTCCATGTTTCTACCTATTGTGAAATAGGCAGTCACGACTTATCAGGCAGTAGCAACAATTGATTATTAAGGATGAAATAATGTCTAGCATCCATAAATATCAAAACCCAGACTTTTTGGTTAATTACTTGCCAGGCCTTTGTATCAATAAGCTTACAGATGCTGATTACTATGAGGTTACTTATGTAGAAAGTTCCAAGCTGGATTTGGTTTCCCTCTCTGTCCCACACTGTGTAAGCAAGGTCACTCTGGCTCATCACTCATTTGCCCAATTTTTCTTAATGGAAGAGTGAATAGCCTGCAGGATATCGCTACTTAAAAGTTTGGTTTCTGGCTCTTGAAAATACTAAACAATAATTACTTGGCCTTAAGGACTTCTATGAATAGATGCAAGTTTCCATATTCTTTAAAATCTATTATGTCATTCCAACCGAAATAAGAAAAAGCAGCATCTTCAGGAGAGGTCCCCAGGCAGCATCTCAATCATTCTAATCAGATTGCAATCAACTGACCAATTCTATGCTGATTATTAAATGAATTAAGAAGCATGCAGGGGTCACGTACAGCACAGTTCATTTGTTTTCCACAAGCTTTCAAACTTCCGGTTTGTGATTTTACTTCATCTGCTCTTCAGGCTCATTATCTTACTACTGGTTGCCAAATCACCTTCTGCTTTGACACTCAGGTTGTGATCCCTGTTTTGAGAACCACTGCCTTAATGTCTGCACATAATACTATTTTTAAGGGATCTTTGATGAAAAAGAAACAGTAAATGCTTGCCTTTTTGGTTTAAAAAGCCAGAAAGAATACACATTTATCACTAAATATTTCTTGAGCCATCAAGCACGCTGCAGATGGGCCTCATCTTCAAAAAGTCTTAAAGACTAGAATAAATGTCCATTATGTTTGCATAAGGAAACACCCACACTCCAGTTTCTCTTCAGTTTCAAGCAGCTTCATCATAATTATTCTATTGTGTCATTTGTCTATTTTTAGTGCATGGACTGTGATTTTTCTGGCTGTCAGAGAATAGCTCCTTTTTCTTAATCAAACAGCAGTTTCAGAGGCAAAAGTATCTGGGGTCACGTTACCCCAGGCAAGCCTTAGCACGTTTGTTGGTCTAAGCTGATAGTCTATCGATGCCTCTCTTGAAGTTGGATTACTTAAAATTTATAGTTCTATAACTAATATATATTTGTATTAATTTCATATTTTAAAGCTTTCTGTGGCTTCCCATGGCCATCCATGCATGTTTTATTTTGGATGATAATTATTTCTTTTTATTCTCTGTGAAAACTAACAAAGTTATTACTGAAATTTCTAGATGAAGATTTTATTACAGCAACCTTTATGAGCTTCTGAATTTGCACTCCAATATTAGGAAATGCTGCTTTTATTTTGTTTTTATGTGTGTTGACTATTTTTTGTAATTCAGTCATAAGACATTATTATTGTTTTTAAAGGGACAACAGCAGTAAATAGAAAAGTAGCATTTTTTTAAAAAGCATTGCTGTTGTATTCAACTGTAAAACCATTAACTTTCCAAGATATGTTTAAAGATAATAATGCATGTGTTTGTAAGATTAAGGGCCAAGTTATGTATTTGTCAGAACACAGATCAACAAGTAAATATCACAGGCAACAGAGGTTCCCTTCCCAGGTCTTACAGTTTGAATGACAAACCAATGCTCTCAAGATTAATATATTTTGAGCCCTGCATGGATGATGCAATGTCTTGACATTATCTTTCGTATTCTTCGGTTTCTTACTAATTCTTAACACCCATTTTAAGTAAAACTTTGTTTATTTATTTTCCTAAGAGTATTCAGATTGGCTGTTCTGCATTACACCCTAGACTACTACTACTAAAACCAAGAATCCTTATTCATATGTAATAATACCATTACAGTCATTGCTATTGTCAAGGTAAAGTACTCATTAAATCAAAATAATTGGAATTTTACTAACATCGTCATCAACATATTCCAGTTATATATTCCACAATAACTGGATTTTTCTCCCTACTTTAAATTCACCTTGCTTATCAGGTATTTTCTTCAACTTATCTGAAAAACTCTTAAATGGTAAGTCCTCAAGTTCAGACTCTGGAATGTAGTGAATACTCTATTTCCCTCTTGCATTGGTAATATGTAAACAAATTCTAACATTCCAGAACTGCTTTAGAAAACTAGAGCTGTTATGAAGTGGATTCAATTTTTTTTATCAATATCAGCAATTTGGTATTCCACACATTATTTTTATGAGAGAAATAACTGTCCATGTACAAACCATGAACATGCACTCATTTTGAGCAAATGAATAGCAAAGCAGATCATTTATAAAGTACATTAAAGCCTTTTCTTTTAAATTCCTGGTTAGCTTCTTGGAGAATCAAATACCTTAGAAGTACTTGATATCTCTTCCTAAATACCAAATAAACACTGCATTTAAGAAATAAACATGAAGACATGGAAATACTTTTTCTTCGGCCTTCATACCTCCTTCATTAGTGTCAAAAGTGTACTCCTAGGTTTCAAAAGCATTTCACTTTCTTTTCAAAGCATAAAACCCAATTATGTATCTCAAAAAAAGACTTTATCAACAAATTTACTTTTCTAATGCAGAATCTTAAATAGTGCCCCCATATTCTTCTATATCATCATATCATCACACCCACTTAATCATATAACACTTCTAAACATTAAATATTTACACCTCAGCATTACCATGGTCATATGTCTCAGTAAACTCTTCCTTCCTTACATCTGATGCCTGTTTTTGAATTAGTAAAAGTACGTATATCAACCGTGCATGTCTGGTAGTGATGATAGAACCCATCAGCTAGAAGGAAGCTTCGTGAAGTAATTTGTCATCATTTTTTCTGAAATAAACTATGGCTTTCAGGGACTTCTGGAAAGCAGATACTGACAAAAGTTATTGTCACAACAGGCTGAGCATCCTGCATTGCAGGAACAGGTGCTTTTTGGGTTTCCACTACCTCTGGACCGCCCCCCATCATGCCAGTATGAAATTCACCTTTCTGTCCTCAAGCATGGAATTCACCTATTAGCTTATAGGTTGCACTAATAGTAAAATACCTTGGTGACTCAAATAATGCTTTGGAATTGAAAAAAAGAAACTGTTTTAAAGATGCCTTTTCACTTAAACTGCTTTTGTTCACAATGCCCCCCGTGCGCTCTCCCCCAGATCTGAAATAAAATTTGGGTTATGTCATTTTTAGATTCGTATATCAAGTCTTTCCACAGTTCCTCTGTAGATTTGCAGTCAAAAGAAAACTTGATACATATATCACATATATAACCATGATCTGTACACCAAGCTGGGAGGAGTGGCTGACACACCAGAAGGCTGTGCTGCCATCCAGCGAGACCTAGATAGGCTGGAGAGTTGGGCGGGGAGAAATTTAATGAAGTACAACAAGGNTGTTTAAAACCTGCCTGGACATGTTTCTGTGTGACTTAATCTAGGTGATCCTGCTATGGTGGGGGGATTGGACTAGATGATCTTTCGAGGTCCCTAACATTCTGTGATTCTGATCCGTAAAACCTATCTGTTAGTCATCAATCCAACACTGACAACAATCATTCTAGCTTTTTCAGAAAATAAACGGTGTGGTCTGCTGCAATTCTCTTACCACCAAGGATCAAGAATTTCCATTCAGATCTTGCTGTTGTTACACATGTCTGTTACTGATAAAACATCTGGGTGCCATGTTCAGAAAAATCCACTGAAGATTATAATTTTTTTCCCCTTTTTTCCCCAGTCAGCTTTACTAACTTGTTATCCACATACGTATATTTGATCTATTTGATCATAGATACAGACAATGAAGTTTAAAAGGAAAAAAACTATACTTACGGTAAAGCAATATTTGCAATGTTACTTTTTTCTACAATGAGGTGTTTGCATCACCTCTTAGAGCTACATTTCAGCAGTTATTCAAATGATTTTTACCAAAGAATGCCGGAATTCACCCTGGAAAAAATGGGGTTTGATAGTACCGGAAAGAAGACTGAAGGCAGTTTTGTGTACCTTTGTATATTGTAGAAGTGACAAACTGATGTCACATAAAAACATTATTCATATTCTGTGGGCATCAGAAATCTGTAAAACCATCAATTCATAGCTCTTAATAAAGCCTACAGAATTTGGAGAGAAGAATTAAGTCTTTGATCTATCAGAAAAAGATACTATATCCAATGTTTAATCAATGGCTAAACTATAACCATGTTTAATCAATTATATATAAACCCAAACACCTAACTCAAGTTTTAAAAACAAAAATTCAGTTGTGATTAGATTTATTCTATATTAAGATTTCCATTGGATATCTAAATTACTTAGTCAACAGTGAAAGAAGTAGTAAGTTAAGGAGCTGCAAAAACTATCTGCACTAGATGCAAGGCACTTCTCTGGTTGGCAAAACATGTTTCCCGGGCAAAATGGTTTATGTTAAACAACTTTCGTGAGTACAGAGAACGCTGGAGTGCTAACCCCTTTTGTCTCCAGCTGAGACAATTTGCTGCTATTGTAGACATGACTGTTTGCTTCATCACCTCTACGCCACACTCTGTCACCTGAATACCAAACACTGTTTTGATGAGGAATGTAAGATTATGCAGAACCACTGATCAAATGCAATTTTGCTATTTTTTACCTTTTTGATGCTGCAAAAAGCAAGTTTCACAGCAGAAAAGCAAAAAGAATAAGGGCCCTGACATTTTTGCATGCTTCTAAAAATGTTTGCCATTTATTCCTTTCTAATCAAAATGCTTCCATTTTTGCCTATAACTATAGGCTCTTCTGAATTTTGAACAAGAACAGGCAAGAATCTTAAAAAAAAAGATTTTTTCATGTTTTAATTATTTTCCTTTGATTTTGTTTTAAGATTCTATCATTAATCATATAAATCACAAAATATAATTTGCACAGAGAAAAAGAATTACATACCTTATATTGGATAAGGAGACCATAAACCAAAATATTTTTCTTTTTCACTTCCCTTGCAAATTTCTTGATCCTAGTTAGCTCTTCCATACCAATGCTGAAAGAAATATTTTCTGAACTATCCAAGCACACCTGCAAAGGAAGAAGGAAAAAAAAAAAAGGAAGATAATCCACTTTTTCCATAGTGTGTTATTACAGACTGCCGGTTTTTAGCATCTCATTTTTACGGGTGTAGTGGGTCTGTCTGAGCTGATTTTCCCCATACAGCCCTCATGCTGCAGTACTGGGACCCAGAGAGTGTTGATAACATGGTGTGTGTTATGTCTAGCCGTGAGTGCCCACACAACACCAAAGGTATGGGGGGGGGCAAGATCTGGGAGGGGATACAACCCAGACAGCCGACCTGAGCTGACCAATAGGATATTCCATACCATC